>JAGFNQ010000488.1:341698-393804 GCA_024364735.1 Boesenbergia rotunda
CCACGACCGAGGCAGAATAATTGCTATGGGAGAGAGCGTATCACAATTGTTGTGGATGATACATACTCTAGAGGACTATGGTTTGAATTACAAGGGTGTGCAAGTGTTATGTGATAACATTAGCACAATTAACCTAACCAAGAATCTAGTCCATCATTCTAGGACCAAACACATTGTGGTGCGTCACCACTTCATTAGGGATCATGTAGCTAGGGGAGATATTGTACTCTCTCATGTAGAGTCCAAATCAAACCTAGCTGACATTTTCACTAAACCACTCCCCGAAAATGAATTTAGATTCCTACGAAGGGAGTTGGGAATGTGTCGCGCTTCATGAATTTCAAATTGCATTTAAACCCTTCATGATTATTTCGAAATTGTTGGGAAACAATTGAGTAACTTTGAGGACATCTCACACAAACTATAAGGTTTGACAAAACGTTTTTGTTTGCTAGATATGGGGTGAGATGTTAGGATTAACTAAATTTCTCAAAATATCAATGCATCCCTTGAGAAATTAAGTTGACGGGATAATAATCACTTCGGTGACCAAGTATGGGGAAAACCAATGCATAACATATGTGTTTTTGGCTCCATGATCATACTTGGACATTCCAATCAAGGCAACTTGATTGGAAACCTGAATTTGATACAAACTTAGTTGAAATTGCTTGAATGATTGTTGATTGAGTTTGACTCCATTTGGATGGATCAAAGTGATTGTTGAACCTATAAGGATTTTTGATTCTTGTTTAGGAATCAACTTTAGCCATGAAATCATGTCCAAGTTCGATAAACTTCATCAGATCTCGATTGGAAAAATTCTGAAAATCTGAAACTGAATGTTTCAGATCGTATCAGGGAGTATCAGGAACCCTGATCGGTCACCGGACCGATCAGGAATAAGGCTGATCGGTCCCCAGACCGATCTGGCTTCCTCTTGCATTGATCGGTCCACAGACCGATCAGAGGGGCATCAGTGACTTTTCGAAATTCTGATCAACCTTACTAAGCCAGCCTGGATCGGTCCCCGGACTGATCTGGCACCCTGCTGGGATCGGTCCACAGACCGATCAGGGGGTTCACAGTAAGCCTCCCGAGCCTACTGATCTCTCCCTGATCGATCAACCGATCGATCAGGAGCATGCCTGATCGGTCACCCGACCGATCAGGCTCGGTTCAGTCCGATCAGGCTATAGCCTGATCGGTCTGGGCGCTATCAGATTGAACGGTGATCCGTTCCATAGTATTAAATTACGGTTGGTGGACCGATCCACCAACCGATTAACTTCGCGAAAAACCTCTCCTTGCCAAACCCTAGTGCCGAAACCTCTTCCTCGCGCAACCTTTGCTTCGTGCAAGAGCCTTCCCAATGCTTTCGTCTTCCCTTGCGTGTGCGCGCGTGCAGTCCTAAGGAGTTCTTCCGGCTCTGTTTTCTTCCTGCTTCCTGCGACGTTTTCTCGCTGAAGGGCCTTACAATCTTTCTCTTGCGCCGGGTTTTCTCCTACTCAAGCTTGTTTTTCCAACCTCCAAGAACTTCACAAATGGCACCTAAGTAAGTTTTTGTCTCAGTTTTTCTTTCAAGTCAGTTCATAGATTATGTTGTGAAGCTAACCATGTTTTTGTGTGGAGTAATGATACGAAGAGTGAATTTGGGAGAGTGAATTGGAGAGTGAATGACGTGGCAGTTATTTTATACACGTCCGATCGCCGATCGGACACCACCGGCGGCCTCTGATCACCGTCCCGAATCAAACTATGTCCTAAGAAGATCGGTGAACTCATCGGGAATCGCCGCAATTATGATCTCGTCGCATTCACCGTCAATTCGGCGAGATCTCAATTACCGGCGACCCTGTCGGGTTCACCATCCCCCAAGACATAGTTTGATTCGGGACGACAATCAGAGGTCATCGGCGGTGTCCGATCGACAATCGAACATGTACACATTAGCTACACGTCATTCACTCTCCCATTCACTCTCCCAAATTCACTCTCCCAATCATTACTCTTTTGTGTGTTGTGCCGTGACCTCCTTGTTTTGGTCGTGACCCATCTTTTCAATATCTTACCCTTGATCAATTCCTGAATTTTTGTGATTCAAACTATGCTCATGTCAATCTTGCTCAACTGATTCAAACCATGTATGATCTATTCCAATCTTTAGAAAATCTTCTAAGAGCAAAGAAGTTGCTGAGGGTAGTTCGAGGGGGAAGACCCCTGCTGCATCTGCGCCCTCCAGGAGGCCTCAGCCTTCTTCAAGCTCCCGATTCCCAAATGGCGGCCTGTGAATAGGCCTTCCAGTCGAGGACCTTCAAATTACTATCCTGCCGGTCCATTGATATCCCTTTTCTGACTGAACATTGTCCATCGGTCATGGACATAGTCATGTTTTACAACCTGGGCTTCCTTCTTTCCTTGGAACGGACCATCAATCACGACCTTAGTCTCAAAGTTCTATAACAATCTTCAGCAGGGACCTCAAGGAGGCTTCGAGTTCACCACTCGAGTCGCCAAGAGGAACCTTGATTTTTCTTACAAGATCTTGGCAGAGTATTTGGGTGGTCGACAATCACCGAATCTGTATTCACTCTACCCTGAGCTTCCTGATCCGTTATTGGCACCTTTTTCAGATGTTACCCCCGACTCCATCTATCAGCATTTCTTTGGTCATCCTCGCCCCACTGGGCTTGATGAGTTGGGCCCTGATTTTCCTACTTTTGCTACCCTACAACTTGCTCCAGCTGACTACATCCTTTTCAAGATAATCACAAATTGCATCTTACCCATCACATCAAAGCCTTTGACCGAGATCCGACATTACCATTGCCTTATGCTCTACGGTATGCATCGCCAGATGGACTTCGACATCATGGAGAGCATCTTCCAGTCTATCCTATCCTATCGTGAGCCGAGCCGTCGCACGGTCTACATGCCATTTGGTCATGTCATCACTGACTGGCTTATGCCAGTTGGTGTTGATGTCACCAAGGGCAGGACCGTGCCCATGGTCAGGCAGGATTGTTGGCTGGGTCGGCGTGCTTTTGCCAAGTCCGGCATTATTATTCGAGAGCACGATGGGGCTTTGATTTGGAAGGATAGGAGAGGACTCGGTGACCTACCTGGCGGAGTACCGCATTTTCAGCACCACCCGAGGCTGCTGCACCTCATGAGGCTCCTACTGCTGACGCTGAGTACGACTATTAGCCTGACCCAGATCTACGATGGCAGATCTCCGAGCTAGATCGTACCCTCCAGGAGGAGATTCATTTGAGGGAGCTCCATCAAGAGGAGGACCGCTCGGATTTCCGTTCCTTTGATCGCCGATTGACTGGCATAGAGTCTACCATTTCTGGGGTCCAGGCATTGCAGCAGACTTGGTACGCAGAGTGGCGCCGCCATACATTTCCAGGGGATGCTCCTTCAGGCAGTGTTGCACCAGGATCTGCTGATGCCACAATAGATGATCTCATGCACGATGACGACCCCCCCCCACTGACGTTTGAGGTTGGATGACCAGTGTCTCTTCTGGTGTTATGCGTATTTGGATGTTTGACTTGTGTGACGTTCGGGCTGCATGCCCCTTGACTTATCTGTTGTGGTCTTGTGCCACACATATTTTGACTTTGATGCATCTGTCTTGCATCGTGTGATTTCTCTGGATGTTTTATGACTTATTTCTTTCTGACTTTGATGCATGTTTTATCCTACTTTTGTATGCTTCTTGTTGATGCTATGATGAGTACTATCTGCATATTTGTTACACTACCATGATTATGCTTATGCTGCCATGCTCATATGATACATATGCTTATTTTGCCATGCCTATATCTGTTTGTCATATGTATTCATATGCTTATCAAAAATCAAGTTGTTGTTTTGGGATACCCCTAGGATTGAGGGGGAGTATGTTTAAACTTAACAGCCCTTCTAGACCCCTTTTCGATGTTCGACAAAGGGGGAGAGTGTTGGTGGGTTAAGTTTGGGATGATCATGTTGTAGGGGGAGGATTTGGATTCCCCTATGATTCTAAATTTGAAAAACTTGATTGAGAATCCCTAAACATAAATCGAGTTGTCAAACAACAAAAAGGAGGAGATTGTTGATGTAGTCTGGCCCTGATTGTTGTTTTGGTGTTGACACCGATTTTAGTTTAGGTGGATGATTATTGATTATGATTAAGTCATGATCGGGGATCAGGCATGGTATGGAAAATCCTAGCTTGGAGGGCTAGGTGTTGGAAAATCCTAACCTGGAGGGTTAGGTGTTGAAAATCCTAGCTAAGAGGGCTAGGTGTGTGAAAAGTTCTAATTCGGAAGAGGTGGGTGAAAAGTCCTAGCTTGGAGGGCTAGGTGAAAAGTCCTAACTTGGAGGGTTAGGTGCAAATTCTCATCTTGGAGAATTAGGTGAAAAAGTCCTGGCTTGGAGGGTCAGGTCCTAGCTTGGAGGGCTAGGTTTGGAAAAGTCCTAATCCGGAAGGTGAAGTAGTTGGAGGCAGGTGAAAAGTCCTAGCTTGGAGGGCTAGGTGAAAAGTCCTAACTTGGAGGGTTAGGTGCAAATTCCCAACTTGGAGGGTTAGGTGAAAAATCCTTAGCTTGGAGGGCTAAGGTGATTGGAGCCCCTGGATCGGTCTGGTGACCGATCAGGGAGTTGGCACGGTGCTCCTTCGTGGATCGGTCTGGTGACCAATCCAGCGATGACTGATCGGTCAGGTGACCGATCAGGGAGTATGCGTTTCACCCACTGTTTGGCTCCTGATCGGTCTGGTGACCAATCAGGGAGCAAACAGTGAGGTTGAGTTCCCTTGCTGAACTGCTCCTGATCGGTCTGGTGACCAATCAGGATCACTGTGCAGATCGTTCTGGAGAACGATCCAGCATCGCAGGTTCCTCTCTATGATCGATCAGGACGAAGCCTGATCGGTCTGGACCCAGCCTGATCGGTCTGGTGACCGATCAGGAGGTTGCCTGATCGGTCCGGTGATCGATCAGGAGGTCTGGACTGCGAAGCTCAAAATCGCCCGATAAAGGGGTGGATCGGTCGGGTGATCGATCCACAACCTGGGATCGGTCGGGTGATCGATCCAGGAGAGTCCCAAAGAAATCGCGATTTCTAATCGAGCGTTGGGGACCGATCAGGACGGAGCCTGATCGGTCTGGACCCAGCCTGATCGGTCTGGTGACCGATCAGGATGCTCTCTGAACGGTCCGGTGACCGATCACTTTAATTCAAATTGCACTGTCAGACGCTCTGATCGCGTCTGAACGTATCCGATTCTCTGCGCTTAACATCTGATACATGATATGCTGTTTGATATGCTGCTCTAACACTCTGATTAAGCTGCAGGTGACAGGGGAGGATTCAAACACTCAAGGAAAAGTCAATGGAGGCTTTCCTTGGAGCAGGTTTGTCCATTTTTCCATCTCAGGTTGCAACGGCCGAGCTGCAGACTGGAGCTGAGACTGGAGCTTGGCTGAGGGAAGCTCAGGGAGTCCAGGGATAGCTCAGTGGTAGCTGGCGTTGGCAGATGAGCAGCTGGGAGCTACAGGGATGGTGTCATCTGATGCTTGGTGGAGAAACAAAAGAGAGTAGAAGACTTCGGTTGAAGCAGAGTTCGAGAGTTCCAAGTGTTCTAGCTTGCTGAAGTTCTTACTGTGATTTTGTGTTCTCCACACTTGACTTGCTGTGTACGTGTGCTGTTGATTCTTTGAGCAAGTCATTGAGATCTGAGGAGCAACCAACTCTTACGTGAGTGCTTGGAGGAAGGAATAAGGAGCTTGGAGTCCAACAGTGAGAAGACACGAATGAGGGAGTCCTTGCGTGAGATCGTCGCTGGATGGAGCTCGGAATAAGCTTGTTGTGTTCTTGTCCTTGTTAAGTGTTGAGTAAGAGTTTTTCTTTGTGTTTCATTAAGCTTAAATCTATATCCTTGTTTGAAACGCTGTGGAGAGGTTTCTCCACCGAGAAGGAGGTTGCTTTATATCCGGTGAACACCGGGGCTTGATCTGCGACAATCAAGGGATCGCCCACCTTAAGGGCACGCCAAGGAGTAGGGGCAAGTTATCCCCGAACCTTGTAAACCCTCCTTGTTAGCGATCTTGCTAGTTGTGTTGTTTCCCTTCATTTTCTGTTTCTGCATTTTCTGTGTTCATACTTCCGCTGTGCTACTAACAAAGTGAAGTGCAGAAATTCGATTTGTGTCTAAGTCAAAGTGATTAGCTATATTCACCCCCCCCCCCCTCTCTAGCCATCCGTTTCCAACATTTACCACCAAGGTAGTGTTAGGATGTATACTAAAGCTAGCTTTTATGTGAACATCTAATTTTGAAATAAGAATCATATGGTCATTATTTGTATTTTATATTTGTTATATATGTTATTGCCCTTTACTTTACATTGTAGATAACATGGTGTGTGGTGCCACACAGAAGATCATGTTATTAGTTCCTTGTGAAGTATAAGTAGTGGCTCACAACCGAGATGAATTTGGACAAATCATTGGAATGGTTGTAGTATAATTTGATATTAGTCTATCTTGACTATAGAATTACACTAGTACACTTTGTGTGTATTGAGCATGACTGATTAGAGGTGATTCGATTTATACTGCCAATATAATCGAATCAGACCTCAGATATTATGATATACATGCTCTTAATCCCGATATAATAACGGGCACATGCACTTAATATATATTTCTTTGATTTACCAATGGGCGAGATTTATTCGTTAAATCAATAGGCACGGTAAATTAGAAAATAATATTATTTACATGGTGTGCTGTTGATTATAGAAGGAAACCGTGTCCTAATACGTTAGGATGATGATGTCTCCTTGAGGAGCTCATAAAGTTCATCATGTAAATCCTGCAAGTGGATTTGGTCCGACATGATGATAAGGTTGAGTGGAACTATTCATGGAGTTAGATATTAATTAATTAAATTGTTAATCATTTAATTAATTAATGAGCATACGAGATCTTAAACATGGGGAGATTATGTACACATAATATAGTGGAGCCCATATTTAATTATGGGGTTGGTGCGGTAGTTCAATGATAACCCATTAGTGGAGCGGGTTATCATTAATGTGTCGAGTTTAGGATCCATTAGGAGACCAAAACCAACTCCTCCTCATGGTCCCTATTGTAGCCTATATATACCTCATAAAGCCATCATGAACCATAACCTAAGCCTTGATTTTTCCTCTCCCTCTTATTCTCTCTCTCCTTAGTTTTCGGCGTCGGCTACACAAGGAGGAAGCGGTGGGCGGAAATACAAGGAAGAAGATGTTGGGACCGGGTGCATGTCGACAAGGATACGAGTTCGTAAAATTCAAAATTTTTACGTGCAGCGGAAGAGTTTGCATAAAATAATTTCCTAAATTATTTTAACTTCGTATCTAGCATGCAACCTTACATTGTGTTGACATAATCATAAAATAAAACTTTGTGGAAAAGTAAACAAATTTACCAAATACCTCTCGTAACTCGAAGTAAGGGACGAGATCCAACCGTAGCGTCCCTTAGAAGCTCCGCCTCTATTCGCGTCCACGCCGAGTTCTCTTCGGGATGACTTCGTAAAGTCACGAGTTTTGTGCCGACGAGAACTACTAGATTCTCGGAAGGCACAACTAGATGAACAAGAGAGGAAAGATAGGAAACTAACCAACGAAGTAACGGAATCGAATTCCGAGAAGAGAGGAGTCGCTATCCGCTTCTTCTTCTTCGTATTCAGGTTCTCCTTCTTCTTCTTGAAGCTCACGGCCTCCACCACCTTGGATGTAGGTTGGGCGCCGGCCCTAGGGGAGTTAGGGTGGGCGCCGGCCCTAAGGGAAGAGAGGGAGAAGGAGGAGAGGAGAGATTAAGAGAGAGAGGGAGAGAATAATTAATCTCTTAATTAGGAATAAGGGCTAGCCTTTGGTTCCTTTATATAGTAGCAACTCCTTTGCTAAGTCTCCCTCTAAACCGAATTAACGGATTTAACGGAATTAGTTATAAGAAATTTATCTTATAAATTTTCTTATTAATTATTCCGTTTAAACCAAGTCTTTATTATAAACTAATTTATAATAAAACTAATTCTTTTTCTCTTTAAATTATGGAATAAATTTTATAAGAAATTTATAAACTTTCTTATTATGGAAAAATCAATTCATAATTGATTTTATAAAATTAAAATAAACCAATTCATGGATTATTTTAATCTTCCATAAAAGAATAAATTTCTATAAATTTTATTTATATAAATTTCTTTATACAAATTTATTCATCCATAATTTATAAAATAAATAGCACTAGATTTATTTTATTAATTAAACCAAAATTAATTGGTTTTCTCCTCTTATTTGGCCGGCCACCAAAGGGGGTTTTGACACCCTCTTTGGCCGGCCAAACCAACCCGAACCGCCGCGAATTAAACTCATTTAATTCGCCCAAAAAGCCTTCAAAAGACTTAGCTATTTTTAGCTTCCATTGCGCCTCTGACTAACTCAGATTCGACTTATTTCTCTTGATCGGAAAATTCAATTTTCAACTCGTTTTAAATCCCTCGGATTACTCGTAGTGCGTGTGACTAAATAGGCTTTCGATTTATGTTGGCCGTCTATAATTTAACTAATTATAGAACGATCATGAGTGGCACCTAGTAGTACATCATGATCCCCAATTAATCGAAAGATCAACGGTTTGACCTCAGAAGAAATTATTCTGAAACCCTTCAGCAGCTCTAATGAATCGTGGCCCATTCCCTTCACCACCTTATACCCACTTGGTTCAGGACACGGTCAATGGTGTCAGTCCCCACTAGGCTGACTACGTCACACCTAGCCCAAGTAGTGTCTTTCTCGTCCTTTGGATTTCTAATTACTCTCATGTATTTAAGAGACTTGCACTCTTAACATGATATGCTCTGGCCAGAGGCTTTGAGTAACAATCCGACGATAGGCCTGGGTATACATCTCCTCGCAAGGAGTGGTGAATCCTTTGTAGGCTGTTCAAACATCTTCGAGCACTTCGGCTTATACCCGATCATCCTGGGTCCACACCTCCTTGGAGATGCTTGCTTAAGATGTCAAAGTATAAGTCTCCATGACCAAGATGACTTGAACACCGCAAGTCAAAGGAACATCGCACTTAAGCCACAGTAAGATCTTCATTGACATATCTATATGTAGATTCCCATATGAAGTCTTACAGCTAGTCACTCCAATGAACTAGTTCCCTTAACTAGCATCCATGTTTATCTCCGGACATCCCAATGTCACCAGCCAGTGAGAATCAGCTGATTAGAGAATAACCCATGCTAGTCTCAACAGAATTGATAATGTCCGTATTTATCAATTCATCGACTAGGGATATTTCCAACACTTCACATTTGCACATTTAGAGATAATCACTAGTTGCGATCCCATCACAAATTCTCTTATGCTATGAATTGTATGGCGGACGTTCAGTAGATGAGTTTAAGATCCCAATCAAATACACAAACATGTATACTCAAATAGTGAATTATCATTTATTGAAATAAATGTTTACAATCATAAGGCGATTGCCTTAGGACACTTCTCTCATATCACTAACAGAAGAGTGCAAGGAAGGAGGAAGTTTCTTCTTCTTCTCCTTTCTTCTCTTCTCCCTCCTTTAGGCATGCGAAACTGAGAGGAGAAACTTGGCCGACAGCAACAAGAAGAGGAGAAGGACCGGGTGGCTTAGGTTTAAGGGAAAGAATTGTTTCTTTCTCTTCATCCTCTTCTTCTTCTTCTTCCTCCCTTCTCTCCTTAGGGTCGGCGCAAGCAAGGAGATACTTCTCCTTTGGTGGCCAGCGCAAGTAAGGAGGAAGGAGGTCATCTTCTTTTGGTGGTTGGCGCAAGCAAGGAGAAGGAAGAAAGAGGCTTTGGTGACTTCGTTTCTTAGAAGACCGTCACCCACACGACGTCCAAGAAGAGGATACGAATATGATAGAAGATCAAGAGGTAAACAAGAGGTATAAATCTTATTCTTGTTCTAGTTTAATTATTGTATTCATTTTTATCTTGGACCCTGAAGATAAATACAAGAACCGGCGATCTAATTCGTCATCTATTCCACGACTCTTTGATTAAGAAGGTTGAATTGCTTGAGCAACAAGTTTGTTCAAGCGATCACTCAATCGAATAGTACGATGATGAAAACGATCGTTTGGAAAGCTTCTTTCCATCCGGATTATTTCTAATCAATAGAAAATTTTAATCCGGGGACATGGAGAGTATTCTTGATCCGGACGGGAAAACTAACAATTGGTATCAGAGCCATGGTTTCTGATTTTGTGTGTTTTGGATTCGGTTACTTTCATGCATTTTCATATATAATTTTATTCCAGATAATAGTAGGATGTGCATAGGCTAACTCTTTGGTTGCAGACATAAGATCCAACTATTATGACTAATGTGATTGTATGTGATTGTGTGTGTGAATGTAATATTTTATTTGAATCCTCAGGGTTGACGAGGCTTTAGTATTTAATTGTGTAATTAAATACGGTAAGTGTCAGCCGCTTATTTTAATTTATTTCAATCTAGATTTCATCTACACTCCTTTGTGGAGTATAGGATCGAAGGATGTAAATTAAAATATTTTTTGTTCTCGGCTCGGGGCTTCTTCTTGCTTGCGCATGGTGAAGGAAGATGGAGACGAGGTGGCGACACGACTAGAGGCATATTGGAGAACAAAAGCTATAATATTTGGAAATTTAGATTTTTCATATTTATTGTTTGAATGTTTATTATGCTTGTTGATTGCAAGAAAATTTCTCAATTTTAAATTACTAAATGGGAGAGGAAATCATTGAGTCCTGTGGCCTCCATTACCAATTTGATATGTGATGCGAACAAACTTGCGCGTTGGCTCTGAGTGTCTTCCTCCACATCGGATGAGTTTGTTTCGCAGATCACTAGATCAAATATGATTATAAGAAATTATTTAGGAGAGTGTGATCTTCCCCATCGGAAGGGACATAATCCCAAGTAATTAACTTAGTATCGTGTAATAGAGTACACTTAGACACAATTAATAATATCCTCCCCATCGGAGTCACTGCTATTATTTGTGTGGCCGAAAATAAACCAACTATTAATTTTATTTGTCAAAAAGTGAAGTTGACAAGATAATAAAATTAATGAGTAAAACCTTCTCTTACAAATATTTGAATTTGTATACGTCCACACTATCGTAGCATACAAAATTCACGATGTTTTGAGGTGTTGGTGATTTTAAAATTTTATTGTTTGAGGAATCAATTTGATTTTAAAATCTAATGTTTTTGACCATTGTGATTCTCAGGATATTTCAAAATGACTTTCAACCCACTTGCTATTATTTTAAAAGAAAACAAACTTACTATTGTTGGGGCAATCTATGGTCCGAGTGACCATGTGTTTTGATGTTTGGGTAAAGGGTTTAAGTTAGGTTTACCCTTGTGTTTGATATGTGTTTTGAGTGTGCAGGGTGTGCAGGATACACATGGACTTGGCTGGACAGCTTCGGGTACGGTGAAGGATGGCATGGAGGCAAGCCGTGGGCTTGTGTGCGCATCCGAGGGACCATGGATATAGCAGGGACGATGAGCCGAAAGAAGCGGACTTCGAGGCGTACGTGAAGGATGACATGGAGATAAGCCGAGGGCTTGTGTGCGCATATGAGGGACGAGGGACAAAGTCGAAGAGGGCTTGAAGGCAACAGATCGAGGCTGCTGGTGAAGAATCAGCTGAGTCGTAAGGGTCCGAGTGTGAGAGAATTGTACTCGGGGAATCCTAGGGTTGAGTGCTGAGAGAAATGTACTTGGGAAGGGGAAACCTTAGGTTTGGGAGTGAACCAGTTGATTGGTGCTTGGGCAATCGACTGGTAAAGTCCACAGAAAGATCAGTTGACTGGTACTGGACCAGTCGACTGATGGCACTTGGAATTCGAACGTTAGGCTGTAAACGGTCGAATCTGAGTGGACCAGTCGACTGGTAATCGTCTTCTCAGCCTAGAGCACTATTTAAAGGGGCTCGGGTTTAGCTGAGAGTTCTTGACGAAATTGGCTTTGGTTAGAAGCCAATTAGTAGTCTTTGTGCTCAGAAGTGGAGTTTGGGTTGTGGCGAGATTTCTCCACCCACAAGGAGCTACACGAGCTATCCGGAGGATATCCGGGGAGTCATCCACCGACGAATCAAAATCGTCCACCTTACGGACAACCGTGGAATAGGAGCTTTATTCCGAACCACGTAAATAGGTGTGTCGTCTTAGTTGTTAGTTTATGTTATTGTTATTCCACTTGCGCACTAAGAACGTGTAGGAAGACGAAATCGAAAAGTTGCTATTCACCCCCCTCTAGCAAACGGTAAGATCCTAACAAGTGGTATTAGAGCGGAGGTTCGCTCGTCTATGAACTAATCGTCGGGAGAGCAAAGGTGCTAGAGGAAGATGGAGTCGGAAGGCCCGCTTGGATGGGACACTCAGATCCCACCTCCATACGATCAGGATGACTTCGACTATTGGAGGAAGCGATTGGAGACATGGTTCCAAATAGATTGGGATCATTGAACCCCCATTGGAAGTGTCATTTGAAGCTCCAATGGACAAGAAGGGAAAACGTCTTCGACCTTGGTATTGGACCAAGAGTCAAACGGAAGAAGCGGAGGCGGATAAGGAGGTAACTAGAATTGTATTAAATTTATTACCTTCATATATTGTGTCAAATGTAGGAGAATACAAGAATGCATATGAGCTATGGAGAAAGGTGATAGCTCTACATGAAAATTCGACACAAGGACAAGGAGGAGACACTACCAGAAAAGTGATGTTTAGCGGCAATTTTTTAGCGGCGGTTTGCTAAACCGCCACTATATTATGTGTTTTCCGGCGGTTTATAATAACCGTCGCAAATTAAATTATTTAGCGGTGGTTAATTTTTGAATCGCGACGGTTTAATGATTCGCGGCAGTTTCAAGATCAATATCTTCCTTATCACTTAAATCAGATGGCTCAGATCAAAAGTGAACCGATCCAACGGCTAAATCTTCATCTCAATTCAACAGCTCAGATCTTAATCAAAAGAAAACCCTTACTTCGATCTCCTCTCCTAATTTTTTTTTCTCATTTAATCCACTACCTCTTCTAATTCATCGCCGAACCGAACGCCGAACCCTAGCTGCGCACCTTCCCTCCCTCTCTCAAGCACTCCCTCGGTGACGGCGACGGCGACGGCGACGACGAGGAGCTCTCTCTGGTTCTCTCTCGGTTTCTCTCAGTTCTCTCGCGCCTTCCCTCCCTCTCTCAAGCACTCCCTCGGCGACGGCGAGGAGTTCTCTCTAGTTCTCTCTCGGTTTTCTCTCAGTTCTCTCCGCCTTCCCTCCCTACTTGAACTTTGATTATATTTTGAGTTGCTTGCTGAACATTCGACTGTCATACTGAATTACAATGAAGTGAGGAGTTGCTGGTATGTATCATTGATGCTTGCTTAGTTGCTGGCCTTTCCAATATTACTAGGGAGATTCCATTTTGATTATTTGCAGCAGAGCTTTGATGTTTTGGAGGTTCACAACAGCTTTTGTTGACCTATCCCATATGATTTGAGGTTGAGTCTTATAATGAATGTATGTGGACTACAAAAACAAAAGTATACAACTTGACCTCTTATCCTAAGTCTCAATATTTAGGTCACTATATGGGGTTTTTCTTGCCATTCAACTTTTTGTAGTGTTTAATTCTTAATGGCACCTAGATCATTTGAATGAGTTTTAATACATGTAGAGTATGATTTTCTTTGTTCCTGTTAACTCTCCATGTACCATTAGTGAGTCAATTTAAATGGTTTGGTCTCATTTTTTAAAAAAATTATTAATCAAGTTATTCGACTTGTATTTACAGAACCTATGAATTGTCTTGGTTATTTATTACTAGATTATTTATCAGCAACAGTCTTCTTTGTTATTTTGGACCTTCATATGATTTCAGATCATTTCATGATCTTATTTTATTTTGATTACAGGTCGTTAGTTCAGTGAAATGGCTGGAAGATGAATTAGAGCTAAATGCACTTCACAACCCAGGAAGTCGACGTGGCAGTGGTAATGAGAAAGATGCTGTTGGTCAGCGAGCTACTCTTTCTGCTGCATTAGGAGGACGTGTAGAGGTAGCAGCAATGAACACAATTTCAGGTTCAAGTCAAATTTTATTTTATCATGTCGTTCTAATTTTTATTCTTTTCCACTTGTATTTCGTATGATTTTCCATTTTCTTTTTAACCCAAACTGTTCCTGTTCTGTTTAAAGCTAGCTTATTCAACATTATCCTTGTCAAAAGGTGCTTGTAGTTTGTTACAATCTTAACTAATCTAATATGGTTTACTTTTTTGAATTACAAGTGTTAAGGCAACATACCTTCTTGCAGTTACTTTTTTGGAGATAATACGGTTTCATTGTAACGGTGGTGTAATCGACACTGATTCCTCATCACCTACACTAAGAAGTGCATTTATCTGTGTGTTTGAGTATCTGCTTACACCCAACTTGATGCCAGCTGTATCTCAATGCTTGACTGCAATAGTGCATAGGGCTTTTGAAGCAGCAGTTTCATGGCTGGTAAGTCTCTGCATCATTTAATGATATTTGCGGAGATGCTGGTAAAATATATGCTGCAAATGCAAGGAAGCAATTTGCCACCTGAATTGGCTGCTTTGATTAATGTGATGGTATGTATCTTAACACTTTTAAAATTAGTTAGCTGCAAATATCCATCAAATTGGCTGCAGATATCCATCAAATTCTTAAAGTATTTAATTGCTCTTGTGTATTATTTAATTGCTCTTGTGTATCCATAGCTTCAGTTGACAATTGTATCTTCTATTCATAATTTTAGGCCCCAGATGAAGGGAGTGCACCAATCTCAGTGGGTGTAAGACTGTCTTCCTCAGCTAGTCATGATGCTCAACACTGTGATGATCGTTCCAACCGAAGTTCAAGTTAATGAATGCTTGATGCTTGATGTCCAACCGAAGTTGACAACGGTATGAATGCTTGATGCTTCAATTGCCTTACTTGATGATTGCCTTACTCTTCATAATTGCCTTACTTGATGATTGCCTTACTCTTCATAATTGTATCAGATCCTAATTTTCGTTAACCATGGTTAGCCAGAAATATTTGGGATTTAATTGCTTGTTGGTTGAATTTATTTTTCAGTTGTTTCATGATATTTGATTTACCATACCCAATACAATAAATTTGAATTTTAGAGGTTGTATGGGGGAGGACTTGTGAGACATTGATTCATGAAATTCTTAAGTGGGCACGTTAACGCTTACATAATATGATTTCATGCTTCTTAATATGAATTTTAGAGACTGTACGGGGGAGGACTTGTGAGACACTGATTCATGAAAATCTTTAGTGGACACATTAACACTTACACAAATTCAATTTCATGCTTCTTACTTAGACTAACTTCACGAAAACTTTTTTTTTTTCATTTAGTTGATTGGAGTCTCATCATCCAAGTCAATACTGTATAGACATGCATACTGAAATTGATAGTTGATCATAAATTCTATTAACCATTTGTGACAAGTGCCGCAAGTGAATCATGATATCCTATGATGTTTTTATGGTTATCAAATACAGACTAAATTACTTTGTTATAATTCCATTTAACTCCTAGACCGATGATTGCAGTAATTCCACCAGGGTCAAGATATATATATCAATATTTTCACTTCTATGCAAGTAGTCATGTTAACTAAGGGCCATCATAAGCCTAATCCAAGTTACTGTAAGCAGATGCAGTTTTAAAAGAACAATAACTATAATGATCGATTTCTTTAGCATGCTGGCAAAGTATTTACACATATTGGTCTCTTATTTAACCTTTGTTAAATCCTCCTTTACATATTCGTTTATTGATTTAAGGTGCTGGTGTTTGATCAAGTCTGCATTTCTTATTTACTTGCTTGTGTTTTGGAATCTAACTAATCAAGCTACCTGTCATTGCTTGAAACCTTTTGACAATCAGTTATGCTTTTATCTTTTTTTAGTTTCATCTATAAGTTATTTGATTCACATTAGCTATTATGATTATAAAAGTTCTTAATAAATCACCTTTTCTACTAGTAAATGCTGAAATGTTGTAGCACCATATTTCTCATGTAAATATTCAATGTTTTCATGAGCTCACATTGATGATTCTAATCTAGGTGGATCAGAGTTCCTGTAATTTGATTCAAGATATATGCTAGTTCCATGTCTGGTTTATGCATGAGTGACTGATTTCACTCATTAGGTTTATGTTAGCTACATCTATCTTGTTTGGTTTCAGACTGATCAGATCCTAATCCTTTCTTCCATAAATAATCTCAGGAATTACCAAAGTACACAATTGCTTACCGACACTTGATTATGAGTTTTTCAAATCAGATGATTGTCAGACCACTTAGGTCTCATAAAGTAACTTATAGGAATTGTGCACAATGGAAAAAAATTGTGCAAAATTTGTTATATGTTAATATAAATGTCATATGTTAATATAAATCCTTCCAGTTTAGTTTTTTATGCTTCCAATTTGTTTCCATACAACTGATCAATTTCCATACCTCTCCCACGAACCAGTTTTTATACATTATCATTTCCTTGCTGATTAATTTTGAAGAGATATAATTTGGTTTTCATTATTCATTCAGGTCAAATTTTTACTGATGTGGTTGGAAGCCAATACTATGCTACTCCTCAAGTACTTTGCAAGCATTATAGACTATAAGCTGAAGTTTGAACTGCTGCTGCTATGTTATATATTTTTGTTGAGTGGTGTACCCCGATTTTGGTTTAGATTTCACTTCATAGAGTTGGTTGTTGTTAGTACTTTGTTTTTTGAGTATTTACTTTTGTAGACATTCATTTGAATGTATTTAATTATTAGCTATGAAAATTTTCCTTTAAGATTACACAAGTGTTTAACTTGTTCGTTCTTTAAATAAAATATTGAAAAGAAAAATCAAATAAATATTTTCGGTTGAATTTGTCATTTGCGGCGGTTTCAAAATCGCCAGTAATTATTTATGGTGGTGTTGCAGCAGTTTCAAAACAGTCGGTAATTTGATTTGTGGCGGTTCCAAAACCGCCGGTAAATCATTTACCGGCGGCTTTGGAACCTTTTCAAAACCGCCGGTAAATCAAAACAGTGGTTTTTTGTGGCGGTTCCAAAACCGCCGGTAAATCAAAACATGGTTTTTTGTGGCGGTTCAAACCGCCACTAAATCAGGTAATTTGGAAATAACCATTAATTTTGCGGCGGTTTTAATATTGCAAAAACTGCCGCAAAAAAATCATCAACCTAAATCGAGTGATAGTTTTATCGGCGGCTAAAACCGCCGTTAAGGAACCGCCGCAAAATTACCGCCAAGAGAACCGCTGGAAAACGTATTATGGCGGCGATTATTCCAGCGGTTCAATCAAACCGCCGCTAAATTGTTTAAGGACGCCGTTATCAGCGGTGGTTTTGTAAACCGCCGGTAAAACATTTACCGTCGTTTCCAAACCGCCGTAAATCTCAACAAAAACCGCCGCAAATTACCTTTTTTTTGGTAGTGAGAAGAGTCCAAGGAAAAGGAGTCATTGGTCCAAGAGAAGGAGAAGGACCAATCGGAAGTTGAGTCAAGTCCAACATCCGAAGAGGAGGAGAGAGTTGAGTCATCCACATCCTCAAGTGAGGAAGGAATAGAAGAAGTCTCCACATCAAGGATTGAAGGGGAGGAGAGACCGTCCTCAACACCGGAGCAAGAAGAAGCTCCCACCTCCACCAAAGCAAAGTTAAAGGAGCACATAATTTGCTTTGGGTGCAATCAAAAGGGACACTACAAGGACAAGTGTCCATTGGGTAAGAAAAAAGAGGTAAACTCTAAACTTAATTCAAATAGTTTGAAAACTAACATGAGTTGTAGGGATGGAACAAAGAAGGATAAGAAGCATATAATTTGCTTCACGTGTAGTGAGAATGGACACTACCACACCAAGTGCCCAAAGAAAGCAGAAATCAAGAAATTGACACATTTGAGGAAATGGGAGAAAAAGGAGAAGAGGAAAAGCTCGCATCAAGGGGGAGCTACAAGGGTAAGGGAGGTAATCCCTAACTTTAGATTTAATTCAAATTCCTCCATGTATGTTAGAAATAATATCAATTATTTACCCGTGCATAACTTTGGATTTAAATATCATGATAGAAGTAGGGTTAATATTGTAGATCAAAATCCTAGGAAAATCATGCATCATGATAAATCCAAGACCATTAGACCTAAGGACCAAGACATTAACCTTAAGAAGGGGAGACGCATGCCTAGAATGGGTAGGTCTAAGAATGTCCAAGGTGGACATGTTGATTCTAGGTTTGAGAACCTAGAAAGAAAAAAATCAAGTTTTAAGGGCAAAGCTTGATAAATTAGAGAAGACCCTAAAAAGATTCACTATTGAATCTAAGTGTTTAGGAATGATGTTAGGTGGTCAAGAACCCAACAATGATAGATCGGGTCTAGGATACCGATCTAAGGTCTCCAATGCCAATGAAAAGAAATATGCTAGGGTAGCATATAACTATGGCAAGGAGGGGAAGTCCAAAAATGGCAAGGGGATGTCATTTAAAAGAAAGAAGAAAGGATTAACCAAGGACAAGGGGTCCAAGGTTAAGAAGGTTAAGGTTGTAGACCAAGAGTCACCGGGGGTAGACCGGTGTGGTCTAGCGTTTGTTGAGTCGCCTAGGGAGGTGGCTAGGGCTAAGAGCTCAAGGGGGAGCTCTAGGAGTCAAGTTGGGACCCATGGTCTATGGATCCCGGGAGGGTTCCTCTCGGAAGTCTAGATGGGTCATGAAGTGTGCCAAAAGAGTTGGAGACGGACTTGAGTCTCAAGTCTTGGGTTTTGGCGCATTGAAGTTGAGTGTCATGCATAAAAATATGACATTGGGGTTATATTGCATGAAAGGTGATTTTTTTGTATAAATACCATATAAATCAAAGCTAGGGATGCATTGTGGTTTGGTATGGGCAGAGAAATCAAGAGGATGTCAAAACTAGTACTTTAGGTTAAGGTTCAATTGAACCATTCAGCTAGTTTTGGGTTTTGTGTCAATCTTGGGAATGGTGATAGATACATTTTTTAGTATTTTTCCCAAGTAGTTATGGGTACCATAAACATCTCCACAAAATTTGGAAATTTTTAGAGATCTGTGGAATTTCTAGTGCATTTCTGAAGTTGGGTCAGAAATGTTGAAAATGGGGTTTACAGGGTGATTGGTAACTGTCCCAGTTGACTGATAAAGGCTGAAATATGGTTTTCAATAATCGAAAGGTGCCCAAATGATGTAAAACAAGTGTCTAATCTTATGGGGGGGTTAGTACACTGTGTTTATGATCATTAGGGGTTAAAGGATCTGATAAGAGGGAAATTATTAGAGTCTTTTTAGATGTGTGGCAAAAGGGGAGAAGTGTTGGGATTAAGTGGGAAACCAAACACGCCTTTGCAAGAAATCCTTAATGATAAAAGAAAATCCTTAATAAAAGAAAATTTTAAAATTAAAAATTTTCGGAAGTAAGGTGACGAAATCCTAGGTCTAGGGCGAGTCTAAGTAAAGGGGGAGCATGGTTGCTCATTTGGTGGCGTAAGGGGAACCTTGGAGAGGTTCTTAAAAAGCCTTTGTAAGTCCAATGTAGGGGGAGCCTTGGGAAGGTTTTATAAAGCCTGTTTTGGTAAAAGTCCTAACTCTTGGGGAGGTTAGGTGTGGGGATGCCTTGTGATAGGATCCATGCATGGTTGCATTGCATATGCATTAGCGATATAAGTCCAAGGTGAAGCCTTGGCAACGTAAGTCCAAATGGTCATTAGCATTGTTTTTGCTATTTATTTTCCCTAACTTAAATGCATTGCCAAACATCAAAAAGAGAGAGATTGTTGGGGCAATCTATGGTCCGGAGTGACCATGTGTTTTGATGTTTGGGCAAAGGGTTTAAGTTAGGGCTACCCTTGTGTTTGATATGTGTATTTGAGTGTGTAGGATACACATGGACTTGGTTGGACGACTTCAGGTATGGTGAAGGATGACATGGAGGCAAGCCGTGGGCTTGTGTGCACATCCAAGGGATCATGGATATAGCAGGGATGATGAGCCGAAGGAAGCGGACTTCGAGGTGTACGTGAAGGATGGCATGGAGGCAAGCCGAGAGCTTGTGTGCACATCTAAGGGACGAGGGCCAAAGTCGAAGAGGGCTTGAAGGCAACAGTTCGAGGCTGCTGGTGAAGAGTCAGCTGAGTCGTAAGGGTCCGAGTGTGAGAGAATTGTACTCGAAAAATCCTAGGGTTGAGTGCTGAGAGAAATGTACTCGGGAAGGGGAAATCTTAGGTTTGGGAGTGGACCAGTCGACTGGTGCTTGGGCAGTCGACTGGTGCTTGGGCAATCGACTGGTAAATTTCACAGAAAGATTAGTCACAGAAAGATTAGTCGACTGGTACTGGACCAGTCGACTGATGGCACTTGGAATTTGAACGTTAGGCTGTAAACGGTCGAATCTGAGTGGGACCAGTCGACTGCCCCAGGACCAGTCGACTGGTAATCGTCTTCTCAGCCTAGAGCACTATTTAAAGGGGCTCGAGTTTGGCTGAGAGTTCTTGACGAAATTGGCTTTGGTTAGAAGCCAATTAGTAGTCTTTGTGCTCAGAAGTGGAGTTTGGGTTGTGGCGAGGTTTCTCCAACCACAAGGAGCTACACGAGCTAGCCGGAGGATATCTAGGGAGTCATCCACCGACGGATCGAAATCGTCCACCTTACGGACAGCCATGGAGTAGGAGCTGTTGGTGCAAGTTACATCAGCGATGTCCTCCTCTGAGTGTTTCAATATTTGACAATATGCTTAAGTCAGTGATACATTGAACAAGGGAAGGGTAAATCAAGAGAGGAGAACCAAAGTGAAAGAAAGTCCTAGTTATCCTAGGCTCGAAGTCCTGGTTCATTTGAATTGGGCACTAAGTCCTGGCCACAGGCTGGGCAACTAAGTCCTGACCGGAAGTTGGGCACGAAGTCCTGGTCGGGGGCTGGGTACCGAAGACCTGGTTTGAGGAATTGGGCACGAAGTCTTGGCCAAGGGTTGGGCACCGAAGACCTGGTTCGAGGAATTGGGAACGAAGTCCTGGCCGAGGGTTGGGCACCGAAGTCCTGGACCTAGGGTTTGGGCACGAAGTCTTGGTCCAAGGGATTGAGCAACTTAGTTGAGCGATGACTAAGGACAGAAGTAGAGACGGGTCGAGGTACGGACGTCTCAAGATCCGAGAGTATCGAAGGCTAAGTAAAAGTTCACCCGTATGGACTGGGTGGCAACCGTCTCCTGAAAGGAGTAGGTTGAAAGGTGCGTTCCCGGGGCTTGCGTCGGTTCGACCTAGGGTTTTGTGGAAATCCGAAGTTAGAACCATCTTGTTAAGGTTAAGATTGTGTGTGTATTTGCTTTGTATTTGTGTATCTGCTTTGTATTTGTGAATCTTGCAGGTACCTAGAATGGAAGACAATGATAAAGATTCATGTTTTTTGGTATCTTGCAGGTACCTAGACAGATTCATGTTTTTGGGAGAGTCTTCGGACTTGGTCCCTGGTGAACATGAACCTGATCCTTGGACCTATGATGAGGCACTCCAAGATAAAGATACGGTATCTTAGCAAAAGCCGATGAATTCTGAGATAGAATCTATGGATTCTAATCAAGTCTAGGAGCTAGTAGAACCACCTGATCATGTAAAAGCCATTGGATGCAAGTGGATCAACAAAAGAAAGAGAGGATCAGACGGAAAGGTGGAAACCTTTAAAGCAAGGCTTGTTGTGAAGGGGTATACTCAGAAGAGGGTATCAATTATGAAGAAACCTTTTCGCCGGTAGTCATGCTTAAGTCAATCCGGATTCTCTTGTCTATTGTCGCTCATATGGATTATAAGGTTTGGCTGATGGATGTCAAGACAGCTTTCCTTAACGGAAGTCTTGAGGAAAACATCTATATGAAGCAACCAGAGGAGTTCATTGCAAAGGGCAAAGAGCATCTTATGTGTAAGCTTAATCGGTCTATTTATGGATTAAAGCAAGCTTCAAGATCTTGGAACATCCGGTTTGATGAGGTAATCCAATCTTATGGATTTATTCAAAGTCCGGATGAGTCTTGTGTATATAAGAGATGTGACGAAAACGTAGTGGTATTTCTTGTATTATACGTAGATGACATTTTGCTCATTAGCAACAATATCAAAGTGTTATCAGACGTAAGGGTATGGTTGTCCAAACAGTTTGATTTGAAGGACTTGGGAAAAGCTGGACACATCCTTGGGATCAAAGTTATAAGGGATCGCAAGAAAAGGATGTTGTGCTTATCTCAAGCTTCATACATTGACACTATCCTAGCTCGTTTTAGCATGCAGAACTCCAAGAAAGGTTTTCTACCTTTTCGGCACGGAGTACCTTTATCTAAAGAGATGTGCCCTAAAACATCAAAGGAGATAGAGGAGATGAAGGCGGTTCCTTATGCTTCGGCTATAGGAAGCCTCATGTATGCTATGTTGTGTACGAGACCGGATATCTATTTTTTCATGGGCATGGTTAGCAGATATCAGAGTAATCTAGGACAAGGATATTGGACTGCGGTAAAGGATATATTAAAGTACCTGAAAAGGACTAGGAATTATATGCTAATTTACCAGGCGGATCAATTGCTCCCTGTAGGTTATACGGATTCTGACTTCCAATCAAATAGGGATAAGATTAAGTCTACCTAGGGTTATGTGTTTACTTTGGGAGGTGGAGCCATAGTATGAAGGAGTATCAAACAGAAATGCATTGTGGACTCCACCATGGAAGCTGAGTATGTGGCAGCCTCTGAGGCAGCCAAGGAAGTTGTATGACTCAGGAACTTCTTAATGGACTTAGAGGTGATTCCTAGTTTGCCCAGAGCTATCATAATTTATTGTGATAATAATGGTGCAGTAGCAAACTCGAAGGAATCACGAGCCCGTAAGGCAAGTAAACACATTGAGCGCAAATACCACCTGATACGAGACATCGTAAAACGAGGAGAAGTTGTTGTCGCCAAGATTACATTAGCGGATAACCTGATAGATCATTTCACTAAGGCCCTTCCTGCGAAAGCTTATGATAGGCATGTTGAGGGGATGAGAATCAGATGTATGGTAGTTTGATGGCAACATAATCTTTTAGTATTAGTGGGAGATTATTAGGATGTATACTAAAAGCCTAACTTTTATGTGAATATCTAATTTTGGAATAAGAATCATATGGTCATTGTTTGTATTTTATATTTGTTATATATGTTATTGTCCTTTACTTTACATTGTAGATAACATGGTGTGTGGTGCTACACAGAAGATCATATTATTAGTTCCTTGTGAAGTATAAGTATGGCTCACAACCGAGATGGATTTGGACAAACCATTGGAATGGTTGTAGTGTAATTTGGTATTAGTCTATCTTGACTATAGAATTATACTAGTACACTTTGTGTGTATTGAGCAGGACCGATTAAAGGTGATTCGATTTATATTGACTATATAATCAAATTAGACCTTAGATATTATGATATGCATACTCTTAATCCTTATATAATAACGGGCACATGTACTTAATATCTATTTCTTTGATTTACCAATGGGCGAGATTTATTCAATAAATAAACAGGCCCGGTAAATTGAGAAATAATATTATTTACATGGTGTGTCGTTGATTATAGAAGAAAACCGTGTCCTAATGCGTTAGGATGATGATGTCTCCTTGAGGAGCTCATAATGTTCATCATGTAAATCCTATCGGTGGACTTGGTCCGACATGATGATAAGGTTGAGTAGTACTACTCATGAAGTTAGATATTAATTAATTAAATTGTTAGTAATTTTATTAATTAATGGACATGCAAGATCTTAAACACGGGGAGATTATATGCACATAATATGGTGGAGCACATATTTAATTATGGGGTTGGTGCGATAGTTCAATGATAACCCATTAGTGGAGCAGGTTATCATTAATGGGTCGGGTTTAGGATTCATTAGGAGACCAAAATCAACTCCTCCTCATGGTCCCTATTATAGCCTATATATACCTCATAAAGCCATCATGAACCATAACCTAAGCCTTGGTTTTTCCTCTCCCTCTTACTCTCTCTGTCCTAGGTTTTCAGCACCGGCTACACAAGGAGGAAGGGGTGGGTGGAAATACAAGGAAGAAGAGTGCAAGGAAGAAGGAAGTTTCTTCTACTTCTTCTTCTCTTTCTCTTCTTCTCCTTTCTTCTCTTCTCCCTCCTTTAGGCGTGTGAAACTGAGAGGAGAAACTTAGACGGCGGCAACAAGAAGAGGAGAGGGACCGGGTGGCTTGGGTTTAAGGGAAAGAATTATTTCTTTCTCTTCATCCTCTTCTTCTTCTTCTTCCTCCCTTCTCTCCTTAGGGTCGGCGCAAGCAAGGAGATACTTCTCCTTTGGTGGCCGGCGCAAGTAAGGAGAAGGAGTCATCTTCTTTTGGTGGTTGGCGCAAGCAAGGAGAAGGAAGAAGGAGGCTTTGGTGGCTTTATTTCTTTGAAGATCGTCGCCCACACGACGTCCAAGAAGAGGATAGGAATACGATAGAAGATAAGAGGTAAACAAGACGTATAAATTTTGTTCTAGTTTAATTATTGTATTCATTTTTATCATGGACCCCGAAGATAAACACAAGAACCGACGACCTAATTCGTCATCTATTCCGTGGCTATTTGATTAAGGATGTTGAATTGCTTGAACATCAAGTTTGTTCAAGCGATCACTCAATCGAATAGTACGATGATGAAAACGGTTGTTTGGAAAGTTTCTTTCCATCCGGATTATTTCTAATCAATAGAAAATTTTAATTTGGGGACATGGAGAGGATGCTTGATCCAGATGGGAAAACCAACAGGTTGTCCATATCAATTAAGTTACCCGTCACTAAAATATAGTGAGCTCTCAGCTTGTTCTATATACCTTCTTCCACGCTTCACCTATGTAGTTCATATTCTTCCAACTATCATCAATATCATGTCTCAATGATCCTCATTCTGTGTTCCCTTATATGACTTATATCACCCTTCTTCAATCTCTAGTCAACCTCGACCTCGAGCTAGCAAGCTAGCCAACCATCTAGGTGAGTCAAGTCATGCTCCACAAGCGGCATTGTTGGGATCACTACTGAACTGAACAACACTTAGTCAAGTCATATCCTTAATTAATTTAACTCTAATTAATCCTTAATTAATTTAACTCTAATTAATACTTAATTAATTTAACTCTAATTAATTCTTAATTAATTTAACTCTAATTAATTCTTAACAATTTTTTACTTTAATTAATTCGTAACATTTTAACTCTAATTAATTCCTAACAATTTTTAATCCAAATTAATTCGTAATAATTTCAATCTTAACTAATCCTTAATAATTTCAATCCTTAATCCACGAACTAAATTCTAATTAATTACTTTCAGATATGAAATTAAATAAAATCTTACCCAACTGGAACAATCAATTTAATAATATTAAATATGTCAAAGTGGGTTGGCATATTCGCTGGTTCACACGATATGTCTCAAATCGAGAATTTGATACATTATTAGAAACTTAATTAAAATGTCTTGACTTGATTGAATTATGCATAAATGTCATGTTCATGCATTTGCTTTTTTTTTCTTAAACATTTGTCATGTCATTCATGTTTACTTTTCTGCATGATTTAGAACGGTTAGATAGGAAAAAGATTAGTTGATACTTGCCTAACCTAGTACTAGGGTGGGGCGAGATGATAGTACGTTAGGGAAACTTGACCTAGCTAAGTGGAACTAGCTGAAGCTACCTCGCCACATCCTAGACTAGTTAGACCAGAGTTTTTCAAAAAGTAAAATAAAGGTATTATTTCTTTAAAAGGCTTTGTCTAAGGAAAGGGTTGATGATCCAATAAGGCTACGGCCAAAGAAGGCCTCTGTGCCTCGCCAAGACCTGAAAGTCGATTATTGAAATCTACTTTTAAATTACAAATTGATTAAACTTGAATCTAACTCAAGGTCAACCAGTCTATAAATAAATTGAGAAAAAATATTCAAGCATCTCACAATACACCCATGAGGCAAGCCTGCTTGCTTGTACTGCGATACTTAGAATGGGTGAGATGTTAAGGACTAATTAATTGACAAATATTTTTCAAAAAGTTTTTCAAAATCTTTAGGATATTTTTCTAAAAATCTATTTTCAAAATAATATTTCAACATAATAATGTTTTTATGAATTTCATGCTTGCCTGATTGTTTACTTATAGATACATGTTTTTCAAAAATTTATATGTCCTTTTGAAAATTGTTTGACCTACACACTTAGACACAAACCTTTTAGGTCTCTTAAGACACTTAGGTAGAGATGTAGTTAACAAGGGTAGCCAGACGGTGTCAGGTTCAGGGGGAGTTTGAATTTTTACGGATTTTTACTTCTTTCAGAAAATTCAGATATTTTAAAATGATTTACGCTTTCAAAATATCATTATTTCAAAATACGTTTTCGAAAAATGGTTCAAAAACTTAAATGTTTCAAAAACTTATTATATTCTTCAAAATATTTTTCAAAAATTATTTCCATGAAAACTATAATATTTCAAAACTTATTTCAAAAATGTGCAAATTGCTCTTTTGATTTGGATGAACTCTAAAGACACATAGGAAATATCCTTTATGATCTTCAAGGATTCCTAAGATTGTGTCAGGTTTAGGGGGAGTCCTACTCAAAAGAAATTAATTCTATTATCTGACCATTTTTTTGAAAAATTATTAAATAATTCTTTTCGTTTGAATTAAATCCTAAGACTTAGAGGAAGATCACTTATAGTCAACAAGTTTCCTAGGACTGTGTCAAGTTTAGGAGGAGGTCAAATCAAAAGAACTATTAAATGTTTCAAAAATATTATGTTTTTATACACTATAGTTTCAAAATCTTCTTGAAAACATAATATTTTCTTTTCAAAACAATATCTTTTCAAAACCATTTTTTTTAATATTCTTTGTCGTCAAAAATATTTTGTAAAAATCTTTCCATCTTTTTTAACAAAGTTTTTTAAAAAAAATTCATTTCATCTTGAGTTTGGAACAATTTCCAGGGCACTCAGGAAAATTTTCTTGTAGTTAACAAGATTTCCTAGGATTGTATCAGATTGGAAGAGAAACCAAATCAAGAAAATAATCATTTTTCAAAAATATACAGTTATGGAAAATCCCTAAGACACATAGGAATTTTCTTGTGATCAACAAATTCCTAGGATTGTGTCAGACTTAGGGAAATTCATGCTCTTTTAAATTTATATATTGTTGGTGCAATTTAAGTACTTGGTGTTTTATTTATACATTATAAAACAAGTACTTAGTTTTTCTCAAAAAAGGGGAAGAGTTTTTGCAAATCTCTTTTTCAAAAAATTATATATGCTCTCAAAAATTATTATCCTAAGTTTTTCAAAAGGAGGAGAGAAAGTTTCAAAAATTTTCATTGTTGGTGCAAGTTTTTTTGTAATTTTTTTTTATGTATGACAAAGGGGGAGAGAGGAGTTTAAGTTAGATTTTTTTCTATTTCTCTCAAAGGATTAAACCTAGATTTAACCCTTAGACCAATCTAACTTAAGATATTGTCAAACATCAAAAAGGGAGAGATTGTTGGTGCAAGATGCATCAATGATGTATTCCTCTAAGTGTTTCGATGTTTAACAATATACTTAAGTTAGTAACAATATGTGTTAGACAAGGTAAGGGTTAGTCAAAGTGATCAAGGGTTAAACCAAACATGACCTTATGTTTGGTAGGGTTAACCCAGGCTTGATCAAGTTGACAAAGGTTTAGCCAAACAGGATCTGATATTTGGCAGAATGAACCAGAACCAAGGTTGGTTAAAGTGACCAAGGGTTAGCCAAACAGGACCTGATGTTTGGCAGGGTGATCAAACCTAGATTTAATCTGGTTAATATACTGAGGTTTGATCAGTTAGAACAAGGGTTAGCTAAACAGGATCTGATGTTTAGCGGAAAACCCAGGGTTGGTCAGTTAGATCCAGGAGTGAGCCAAACAGAACTCGATGTTTGGCAGAAGAGAAGTCTAGTCAGGATTTATATGACTAGCAAAAGAAGTCTTTATCAAAGCGAAGGAAAGTCCTAGATAACCTAGGCACGAAGTCCTGGTTCGAGGAATTGGGCACTAAGTCCTGGCCGAGGGTTGGGCACCTAAGACGTGACCGAGGGTTGGGCACGAAGTCCTGGTTCGAGGAATTGGGCAATAAGTCCTGGTCGTGGCTGGGCACGAAGACCAGACCGAGGGTTGGGCAATAAGTCCTGGTCGTGGACTGGGCACCGAAGTCCTGATCCGGAAGGTCGGGCAAAAGTCCAACCGGAGGAGCCGGTTGGCAAAAGTTAACTTCTCCTGAGAGGAGTAGGCGAGGGCGCATTCCCCGGGAAAGGGAACATTAGGCGTCGGTTCGACCTAGGGTTTCACGTGAAATCCAAAGTCAGAACCAATCTTTAAGGCTAAGATTATATATTTATTTGTCTTGTGTTTGTGTATCTTGTAGGTACCTAGAGTTGGAGGCAAGGCAGGTGAGCAAACACAAGAAATGGTCTGGAAAACATGAACTAGGGCGCCCCCATGACCCAGGCGCCATGGATGGAGGGCATCTTCCTGGGTTGGGCTGGCGAACACAAGCCCCCCCATGACCCAGGCGCCTGGGAAGGGTTCTTATCAGCATCGCGAAGTTCGTAATTATGGATGGATTTTTGACCGTATAGAGGTGCCCCAATGGCCTCTAGGGCACCCTGGATGATGCTATAAAAGGGGTTTCGACCCCTCAACTCAGAACAACACTTGCAACATCATTCTAAACATTCTGAGCAAAGAAAAAGAACTAAAATCGAAGCTCTGCGACCATGGAGGCTCCAACAGAAAGTGCGGTGCACTTTGGACTTTCGGATTGACAGGATCGACTTTTGTTTGGTTCGATTTTATTTTAAGTTCGCATTTTTAGTTATATCTTTTTTCTTGTAAACTTGAACTGTAAGATGAGTTTCTCCGCCTCTGGAAATTTCGGAAAAGAGACCACTAGTGGACGGGCGCTACCCGTGATTAGGCCTTGGATGTACTAACCCTGGGGGGTTGGGAATCATGTAAAAACTCGCGTGTCTTCTGTGTTATGTCTTTCGTTTGTTTTATTATTTTCTGTTGTGCTACTAACTCTCTGACTAGAACGAACATCGAAGTTTCCGACAAAATTTTCAGGTTGATATTCACCCCCCCCCCTCTATCGACGGCATCGATCTTACAATTACTCCCAACAAACTCAACGAAAAATTTTGAACATTGAGTTTGGTTGTTACTATATTTAGGAAGTTCTAATTGCGGCTAGACAAGGAAGTCCTAGTAGGTCGGGTGGACCGAGAGACAGGAAGATCTAGTGGGTCGAGGATCAGATGTCAAACAGATAGGGGCCTTATGGTCCTTCGTTTAATTGGGGATTGTTGGGTGGGTTTGTAAGGTTGCAAACATAGTCCCACATTGAAAACACATGAGAAAGATCATGGACTTATAAGGGAAAGATATCTCCATTAGTATGAGGCCTTTTAGTAGAGCCTAAGAGCAAAACCATGAGAGTTTTGGCCAAAAGTGGACAATATCATATTATTGTGGAGATATGTAAATTCTCTCGGTCCTGACACATATCGCTAGAAAACAGGAAGTAGAGATTGAGTAGGAAGGTGAGAACTGTGATGACTACTACTAAGACAAGGGAGTTAAAGAGGTCGCCTTCCAATTTGTCCTAGAAGGAATAAGAGGCCTTCTCGAAGTAGGTGATGGTAGTCATAGAATGATACTAAAGAGATAAAAAAACATACAATAGAGAATAAAATGTCAAGGAACAACTCTATTTTTTTTTTTTGGTGAAAGGGGAGACCAGAGAGAGAGAGAGAGATGATACTAGTAGTGTTAGGGAGTCCAGGCCAGTGGTACTGGCTGATGATGAGACGCCTGGGGTGAGATCGACGTGGAGAAAACAAATTTGAGAGGAAAGAAAAAAAATTGATTGAGAAAACGACAGAACATAAGAGAGAAGGGAGAAAAAAAAGTTATGAGTTGACAATAAAAATCTTATCAAAGGAATTAAGAAGGAGGGTTGGTGGGAAAAAGAGGAAACAGGAAATGTTTTTTTTTTAAAAAGAAAAGGTCAAAATAAAAGCAAATCGAAAGAGTTCAAATAAATGTAGGGGAAAAAATGAAAGAGGTCGAATTTGAAGAAGAGTGATTCATGAAAGAATCATACAATTATGAAAGAAATGTACAATCATGGCTTTGAGAAGAAAACCTTAGAGGAGCTTGTAGGCATGCAAGGTGAAAGAGAAGACGTCAACTATAAAGGAAATGTCGAAGAGCTCATAGGTAAGGAAAAAAAGAATGCCAAAGAGACCACAAAGAGTGCGGCTAAGAGGGAAAAAGAGACAATAAAAGCCGTCCGGAGTAAGGCATAGGAGAAAGTCATGATGATAAAGGAAGAAACCGAAGAGACCATAGAGGCGGCTGGAAAGAAAGTCGAGAGAAAGCGGTGCAGTGAAGGAGGCACCGTAGGGTGTACTTGAAGACACGAAGGAAAAGGTGAAGGAAGTGGTGGAGTCGGTGATGGAGAAGTTACATTGCCGACAAAAGAGAATGTCGTCGGTGGATTTTTTTTAGAAGAAAAAAGAAAGAATAAATAGGTGCGAAGGATTATTTGTTCTGATGCAATGTTGAACTACATAATACAAAAGCACGTAGACTTAGAAACGAATAGAGAAACTAAAGAGAAGACAATTGCTTTATTATTATTGATTCATTGTCATAGTTAACAAGCCTATTTATATATATTGTCAAGATAATATATGAAAAATATAATGATAAATATGTTAAAATATTATCATAAATATAGTAATATATTATCATTAATATGGTAATAATAAATATAGAAACAATGATAAATATGATTTGGATTGTAATCCAAATATAGTAAATCATCAGTAATTGATATCAATTTCTAAATCTCCTGAATTAATATCTTGGTCGTCATTAAAGACCTAGCTTGTTAGAGAAATCCTCATTGAAGAAGTAGATAGAAAACTAGCTTCATTTCCATCTATTCACAAAAGTGTAGGATGTTAGTACTCCTACCATAGCAGATTGCTCTAGTCATCGAAGTAATTAGATTTAAAAGTTTGTAGTTTAAGGTAAGACATAAATGTTAAAATATGAAACTTTTGGAGGGCTAAAGTGTTAAAAATCAAAAATTAAAGGTTTGGTTTTGAATAGCCAGGTTTGAAGGGCCATTTGCAAATATACCTAAACTTGTAATTTCTCTACGCCTTCTCATTTTCGCCGACGATTTTCGCCGATAGCCCCCTACATAAACCCTCTCTTCTCCCTTTCATCGTTGACGCACAACCCTTTGCTCCGCATGCGGCATCCTCTCCAACCGATCGAAGCCACCACAAAGCAAGCCAACCAATACCTTCTTCTTTTCTTCCCCTTCACCGCCGTGCATTGGGCCGTGGAGGAAGATCTTCCGCCGACCACCATCGTCGGCGATTTTGGGAGCGGCTATATCTGAGTGCCAACGGTCTTCGATTTGGTAAGTTCTTGATTCCTTTGCCTTTCCCTGTTTCCTTTGGAGTCTTTCGCCATTCACCCTAGTATCCTCATGTCGCGATTTGGTCTAGGAGCATGATCACGTAGCGAGTCTGCCCTAGGCGATCAGGGTAGGTTTGGAGAAGAGGAGAGGTTTACCAGAGGGAAGGTTGCTTGGAGGCCTCGTGGTTATTGGTTTCTTTCGACAGATCCGGAGCAAGGGGTATCACTCGGTGCCATCGCAGGTGAGTGTTGTTTGGTTAGTATTTATCTCAAATGGAATTCTTGATGATTCAGATTTGGTATTGGTTAGATCAGTAGGGATAAAATAGTTTTTTGATTTGATTACTAATTTTGATAGTAGATGCATTGGTTATTTTTGGTAAAACTGGTATAGATGAAATGATGGTACTTGCTATTAGATCAGTGAAGAAAAAGCTAGATTTCTGATTTGGTTTGTTGATTCGTATAGCAATCATGGGTGGGGATTTTGCGAGTTTGATCAATAGATAATGAAGGATTTGTTTGTTTCTAATTATAGTAGATAGAGTTTAGATTTGTTTATTTCGGCTATGGGATTTGGGGTTGATTCAAGGCAGTAGGTTTTGAATTAATGTTTGATAGTAATTGTTTTGAATGATTGTTGTCATGTGTAAGTGTGTTTAGCTATGTTTTTGGGAAACCCTATATAGGTTGCCGTAAGCTAACAAGTTAGGTATGGGTAGGCTGTTTATATGGATCGGCAGCATAATTGAGGTGGTATTTCTTCACTTCAATAGGGGGCTTAGTGGTTGGTTTGGTTCATGAATTGCAATGGGCAAGTAGCCATGGGGTTTTACCTGGAAAAGAGTGTTATCATGTTCACATTTGGATGTGTACACCATTGGATGCTTGGGTTATTTGGCTATGCTATTTTAGTTTAGGTGTATAGCCTCTGGTTGGAATAGTTGTCTTGTTATGTTTCTGTAATCCTATGTTTTGTGTCGTGTGATACGTAGTTGTGATTGAGTATTGGTTGGATCTAGACTTGGATTAAGTAAGGATTAATTAAATGAATGTGATAATTAGGGTTACTCTTTTACGGTTTGTAGTTAATTTAGTTATTTTAATAAATTTTATAAATAGCTAAGATATATCCTTCGATACATGGTATTGATGTACTTTGAATACCTGGATGGGAGGTTCTCTCCGACACGTTCTATATATAAGGCGAGTACTTCTTTTTTGTATCTGTAGTTTATATAAACTTAAATGCACGGCTTGTTTTATTTCCGAGTAGGTTGCTTTATCTTATCTTTGTTCTTTTTGATATCATCCTTTGATACTTTCATTGCTAGATCTTTGAGCTAATCAAAATTTATGTCTATACGGTCTCACTTATTGATTCCTTGATCTGTAAAGTACTATTTGTATGTGCGTATTTAGAATTGATCATTAAACACAACTACGATTTGGTTGTCATTAGATGTACCCTACCTAACAGGTTAGTTGCATGTTTGTTGTTTCTAGTATTTATTTATTATACCATTGTATAGTGATGACCTGGTTAATTGTGCATATTAATAACATGCACCATATCTGCATAGTTACATACTGGTGAATATTGACTCCCTTATGGTTAAACCCATCGTTAGTCATATAATTTTCTGCCCACTCAACCACTCAGGGGTAATGGTAGTTGTGAGAGTGTGAGTAGTCATCCTGTTGTGCCACACTCGATCAATCATGGTTAACGGATATTGAAGTTGTAGGTAAGCAGTTGATACTCTCTCCGTTATTTTCGAGAGATAGTAGAGTTGTTGGTGGCTCCCCCTTTTCCTATGGTTTTTAGAATAGTTGGCTTCCCACCATCCTGTCCACTCAACTACTTATAGTAGTGGTTGTTGTTGGAGTGCGTACAGTTATCACAACCCTACCCACTTGACCTTACAGATGTGATGTGATGGCGGCTTAACTAGCGACAGAGGTGACACATGTCATTGCATAATGTGCATTTATTGTATCTTGCATTTTTTTGTGTTTGCTACATTTGTTTAAGTTTTGATTGTTGCATTTGATTGACATATATGTATGACTTATTATTGCACTTTCAATTAGTTTTACTCATATATGTTATTCTATTTCGGAGACTATATACCGTTGCTTCTACCTACTTATTGTATCTTGTTATATGCCATACTTTTATCTATGTGATTACCCGCTGAGTCTGCCCATACTCACCACCCTTTGCATCTAATTTTATTTCAGATAGTTGATAGCTACATCTCGTGCCGTTAGGAGAGGATCCACCTGCTCGTCCCCCACTTGAGTACCTTTAGTTGTTTTTGTACTTTCTTGGTAATCTTGTCTTATTTGTGTCACTTTAGTTTGTTTTTCATTACGGAGTATATTTTATTTTCTATTGACTTGGTATTGCAAGTAGTTTTATTCAAAATTAGATTTATGAAGTTGATGATTATAATTTCTTCATTATTAACTGTATGGATGTGGTGTTTTCTATTTATTTATAATGGTATTGTTAGCTGTGTTGGCTGTGTCATATTGGGTGCTTTGAGGTATGTATGAATGATTTAGATTTTCAGTCGTATAGGAGAGATACTGCCCACTTTTTGAGTAAGTATGGGCCTTTAGGGGCATGACAATTTAGTGGTATCAGAGTGTAGGTTTACGAGTGTATCTTAGGAGTTTTCGAATTTTGTAGAGTTTATCTAAGACCAATTTAGTGGTATTAGAGCAAAAGTTTTCGAGTTTTTTTTGGATATTTATAGATTTGTATGGAGTTTATCTAAAATCAAATTATTTGGTATTAGAGTGTCAGTTTTACAAGAGTTTTTGGGATTTTCGATTTTTTTTTGTTGAGGGATTTTTAGAATTTTGTGGAGTCTTTTGGATACCAATTCTTTTGGGTATTAGATGCCCGGGTTTGGGTATATGTTCGGATTTTATGGAGTTATTTTCTTGACTTGGTTGTATTGGAACTTGACAACGACGGATTTCTCCCGGCGACGAGTAAGGTACAGTTTTGATGATTATCCTATCCGTTGCATATATTACCTAGGTTGAGTTTGTATAGATATATGCTAGCTTAGTTGGATAGTATACTGTTACTTATATTCAATTATCAGTTATTCTTTGGACTTGGTTTAGCTTGATGACTTATAGTCAACCAATCTATATGTAATCATGGCTGGGATTGACCAAGAAGGTGACTAGTGGACACATTGCGGACTTGACTCTATTGTGGAGAATGTTGATTTCCCTTGTAGAATCGGCTGATGAGTCAGAACTAGAGTTGAACCTGTTCACTACGTACTTGAGATCAGGGATTACCGTCTTTAGAAATCCCTTCTACTATACTAGTTCTAGTGTTAGTACAACTTGGGTGAGAATTTGAAATTTGCATATTGTAGGTATCATGATCAGTATCAGATCGATTTACCGTAGCACATGATATACGTTGACGCAGAAGAGGTAAAATTAGCTACATACTATCTTAGTTGATAGGAGATTGAGGTATTCTAGTCCATGGGGATGTCGACCGTGGATTAATCTACTTGGTTAGTTGACCAAGAGGGTACTTTCAGATTTATGATTTGTGTTGATGCGAATCATTCATGAGACTAAACCACCTCTAGGTGGAAGATACCGAAGATGTTCTTCGGAAAACGAAGAATCATTTAGTGATTAGATTGATGTATATATGAGAGATTGTATATCTCTTTCCGTTTGTTTGGTTGGTTGTTGGGTTCCTGAACCTGGAGGAATCAAAGTAGGATGGTTTACAAGGCGAGGTTAGTTGACTCGCTTAACGTTAATCTATGAGGAATTATGACTCATAGACGGATCGTACATAATTAGATAATCCCGACGGTACATCGGAATATACAACCCGCGGGTAATTGGGGAGCAGCGTGTCAATCAGTTATCATCTATGAGATTTAATCATAGTTTGGTGGAAATTTTAGAGGATGATCTTCGAGTCACAGAGTGTTGGTTGTCACATATTTTGGAAAGATGTTGGGTGATTGTCTCTTTATTATTATGTGTCTGGTGTTACATCTTGATTATACCATAGTATAGGCTTGGTTAATGGGAAGTTGGTGTTGAGAGTACATAACAAGTTTGCCTGATAAACCATAACGAACTTCCCATATAGATTTTTTTCTTTTGATGGTATGACAGGGATATGTTATGATGGTATATAGTGGATCCTTTTAGTTGTTTAGAAAAAATGTTGAGTGTGATTGATGTTTGAGAATAAATTTGAAACTAGGAATATTGTGAAAATGAATATTGGGAGGCGTTGAATTTTTTATGGTCTATGGATGACTTTATCATTAATCAGAATACTGTCAATGGTTATCGATATTGAGGATGTATTGAGTTGGACTAATCTCTATTATGTCTTGTGTTTTGACGATGTATTGGTGGATTTATAATGTTACAGTTTGTTAGTTAGAATTTATCATTGATTGGTGATTCATGGGCAATTTTGATAGAGGTGATGATTGACTATTGGTTGTTTGATATATACTTGGTGTCAGCGATCTTATGATTGAACACTCTACGTGTGATTTTGCTAGGTTTGATCGATTATACTTGGTCATCAGATGATAATCTCTAGATCAGTATATGATTTATATTGAGAACCCCAATAAGTAGAGAGTTAATGACATATGTTTCGCTTTGCGAACATAATGAATTTATTTGGGATGAATTGATGAAGTGTTCTAAAACTATAGGTTTCAGATTTGAATGTAGTTGGTTTCGGTTGTATGGATCAGTTTATGTTTGGTGATGCAGCTTCTTGTCGCAAGTTAATTGGGGAGGATTCTGTTTTGAAATGTTTATCTGGTATGGTGATTCTAAATGGTTTTAGTTTTGCTTTTGGTAGATTGTCGTGAGTCATTTGTGAGTTGTAGTTGTGTTTAACATAGATACTATATGAAATGGAGTTGTATAGGATCTGAACCTTGATGTTGTTTTGGTTTAGAACCCTGTTTTGAATAAGTTGATATTGTTGGATTGTTCAATGTTCTATTTTAGGGGGAAGACATGTTAGGATCATGACCGTCAAGTTAGAGGGGGGTGAATAAATTTTCTTCGATTCTCTACCTACAACGTTAGCAAGCGCAAGCGGAATAACAAATAAACAAACTAAAAACAATGCTAACACTAACCTTTACGTGGTTCGGAGATGACGCTCCTACTCCACGACTGTCCGTAAGGTAGGCGATCCCTTGATCCTTCGGTGGATCACTCTCCGGATGCCCTCCGGCTAGCTCGTGTAGCTTCTTGTGGGTGGAGAAACTTCGCCACAATCCCGGGCACACTTTTGAGCAATTAAGACTACTAATTAGCTCTAACCAAATTCATTTCGTCAAGGACTCTCAGCCAAAATCGAGCCCCTTTAAATAGGTCTCTTGGCTGAGAAACCCGCTACCAGTCGACTGGTCCATTACCAGTCGACCGGTCCCAGCCAACGACTACTTGTAACAGCTAGTTTTCGACCTGATCAGTCGACTGGTCTGGTGGGACAAGTCGACTGATCTTTCTGTGAGGTCTGAGTTTCCCGCTGGCAGTGGACTGATTTATTCCCAGTCGACTGCCCAGCTTACAAAACTACTCTTCCTCACTCCTAAGACCCTCCTTCACGTGTGCCTTCAAGTACACTCCCTTGGCTTGCCCCTTGAAGTCCTCTTCCACCGGCTATCGTCCCTCGGATGCGCACACAAGCCTTCGGCTTGCCTCCATGTCACCCTTCACGTGTGCCCTTTGAAGTCCATTTCCCGGCTTGCCCTTGGAGTCCTCTTCCCTCGGCTCTCGTCTCTCGGATGCGTCCCCCATGTGTGACTCACCAAGTCCTGCAAACTCATCACACATATCAAACCACAAAGGTAAACCTAACTTAAACCATTTGCCCAAACATCAAAACACATGGTCACTCCGGATCATAGATTGCCCCAACAATCTCCCCCTTTTTGATGTTTAGCAATACGTTTAAGTTAGGAAAAACAAATAGCAAATATGCATGGATCCTATCACAAGGTATCCCCACACCTAACCTCCTCACGAGTTTAGGACTTTTACCAAAATTGGGTTTTTTTAAAATCTTTCCAAGGCTCCCCCTACATTGGACTTACAAAGGCTTTTTAAGAACCTCTCCAAGGTTCTCCTTACGCCAAGACTGAGCAACAACGCTCCTCCTTTACCTAGGCTACCCCTAGACCTAGGATTTCTTGCAAAGACATGTTTGGTTTCCCACTTAAACCCAATACTTCTCCCCCTTTGTCATACATCAAAAAGACTCCAACAATTTCCCCCTTATTGGACTCTTTAACCTCTAATGATCATACACACAGTGTACTAGCCCCTCATACACTTGTTTTATATCATTTGGACACTTTTTGATTGTTGAAAACCAATTTAGCCCAGATCAGTCGACTGCCCCTGGACTAGTCGACTGACACTCTGAAAAATCAATTTTCAACATTTCTGACCCAAATTCAGAAATGCACCAGAAATTTCATAAATCTCCAAAAATTTCCAAATTTTGTGGAGAGGTTTGTGGTACCCATGTCTACTTTACATTCACACATGTATCTATCATCAATCCCAAGATTGACACAAAACTCAAAACTACATAAATAGTTCAATTAAACCTTGACCTAAAGTCCTAGTTTTGATTTCCTCTTGATGTCTTTGCCCATACCAACCCACAATGCATCCCTAGCATTGATTTATATGGTATTTACACATCAAAAACTAACTTTCATGTTATATGACCCCAATGTCATATTTTCATGCATGATACACAAATCCAATGTGTCAAACCCCAAGAATTGAGACTCAAGTCCGTCTCCAACTCTTTTGACACACTCCATGGTCCATCTAGACCTCCGAGAGACACCTCCCGAGATCCATTTACCATGGGTCCCAAAGATTCCTAGAGCTCCCCCTTGAGCTCTTAGCCTTAGCCACCTCCCTAGGTGACTCAACAACCACTAGGTCACACTGGTGTACCTCGGTGACTCTTAACCTACAAACTTAACCTTCTTAACCTTAGACATCTTGTCCTTGGTTAAACCCTTCTTTTTCCTTTAAATAGCACCCCCTTGCCATTTTTGGACTTCTCCTCCTTGCCATAATCATATTCTAGCCTAGCATATTTCTTCTCATTGGCATTGGAGACCTTAGATCGATATCCTAGACCCGATCTATCATTGTTGGGTTTTAGACCACCGAACACCATACCTAAACCCTTAGATCCAATAGTGAATCTATCTAGGGTTTTCTCTAACTTATCAAGCTTTTCCTCAATGCTTGATTTTCCCTTTCTAGGTTCTCAAACCTAGAATCAACATGTCCTCCTTGAACATTCCTAGACCTACCACCTTCCTAGGCATATGTCTACCCACCTTCAGGATTAGATGACTAGCAAAGAAGTCCTGTCAAGGCACTGAAGACCTGGTGAGTAAAGTTGGGCATGAAGTCCTGGTTCATGAAATTCGGCACGAAAATCTGATCGAGGGTTGGGCACCAAAGTCCTGGTCGAGGATCGGGCATGAAATCCTGGTGAGTGAAGCTGGGCATGGAGACCTGACTACAGGTTGAGCACGAAATCCTGGTGAGTGAAGCTAGACAAGGTAAAGTCTTAGTAAGTGAAGCTAGACATTGGGAAACTCTAAGGAGTTGACCTTAGGTAGTAAAGTCTTAGAGAGTTGACTCTAAGTAAAGCCTAGTAGGTGAGGTAGATTTACAGAAGTTGGGCTAAGAATGTTTGCTTGCTTTGTGTGTTTGCGTGTCTTGCAGGAATTTAAAGCTGGAGGCAAGAAAGGAGAGCAAAAGAAAAGCGGAAAACAAACTGTAGCCTGGGACGATTCCTAGGCGCTCGGAAGCTCCCGAGCGCCTGAGTGACTCGGGCGCCCCCATCTCCCGGGAGCCCTAAAGTCTCCTGGGCGCCTGAGAACCTTTCCATGGGCCTTATTCCCTTCGATGCATGCGTTGAGTTAATCAGATAAGGATCACATTGAGGGCGCCCTTATAGGCACACAAACGCCCGAGTGACCTATATATATAGGGATTCGAGCTGAGGATTCAGATCATCAATTCCATCATTTTACTAATTCTTTACAAAGCAAAAGTGTTAAGGCGAAGCTCTACGACCAAGGAGATTCCAGGAGGAAATGTGCAGCACTTCAGACTTCCAGATTGGCCGGGATCTTCTTTCTTTATTGGTTTGCTTTTATTATTACAAGTTGTACTTAAATTTCCTTTACTTTTTGTTTGTACTTCTCGAACTGTAAGATAGGTTTTCTCCGCCTTCAAAAATTCTAGAAGGAGACCATAAGTGGACTCAAGTCGAGTATATAGGCCTTGGATGTACTAACCCTGGAGGGTTGGGAACTAAGTAAATTAATCTCGCGTGTCTACTGTCTTGTTTCTTTTTATTTATCATTCTGCTGTGCTACTAACGATCTTGTTAAGTTGATTGAATGAATGATGAGATTCCGAAGAAGCTTAAAGTCGATATTCACCCCCCTCTATCGACGTCACCGATCCTACAATTGGTATCAGAGCAAGAGACTCTGATCAGATTCACCGCTGAAGGAGCAAGAAGGTCACGGATTGAGAGGGAGATGAGTGAAAAAGGTATATTTTTTTTAATGGCAAATTTCAAATTCCATATTACTTATTTCTAGTGTAGAGAGAAAGGATACTAAAAAAATAATTGTCTTACTTGTAAGATTCGGATGACCCCACTGGCGGCAACGGAGATACCAACGCTAGGAGTCCGGAAGGACAAGAGTCACATCAAATGTTTCAAGTGTCAGAAGTATGGGCACTACAAAAACTAATGACCAGAATGTAAGAAAAACAAATTAACAATGCCAGTAAAAGTTAAGAAGGTAACGAAGGTATAAAAATTTAATTTTACAAAAATATTTCTACAACTCCTGCAAAGCTACATGATTTTTCTGGCCATTTAGAAAATGTATATGATAATAATGTTGATCCTTCTGTCAAATTAAATTATCTACATAATTAATTAAAAACATTACATGTTAAATTAAATGATAAGGATTTTAAAACAGAATTGAATAATAAATATTAATTATGTGTTTTTTGCTATTAATACTACAATTTTGAAAATTAATTCTGATATCTTAAATCTAGATAATTCTCAATATTAATTTTGATTCAAATAAATTTCAAGATAATTCTCTATTTTTACTAATAATTTATAAGTTAATGATAAAATTTTGATTAATTATTTTCAAGATAATGAAATATTAATAGATAATTTTCTTAGCAACTCTGATAATAGTATCAATTCTGAAAAGTTAATTTTAATTAATTCTAAAATTGTAATTTATAAATCTGAAAATGATAATTCTAAAAATATTAATTCTCAAATTTTAATTAATAAATCTAAATTTTTTGAAAATATAGTTTAATTAATTCAGAAAATTTAGATTTAATCAACTCAAAAATTTATAAAAATTCAAAAATAAAAGCTAATTTAATTAATTCAAATATCAAGATAAATTCAAACTTTAAACATAAAAATTCTAATTAAGAAAATCATGAAGATAATCTAGAACTAGAAAAAATTTCTTGTTAGCTTAATAAAATCTTTAATTCATTTAATCACGATAAATCCAAATCTAACGATTCAATTAATATTTCAACCAAACAAGATAAACCAAATCTAAACAATTCAAAATTAAAGAGTACTAATTTAAATTTTAACACCAAAAATTCAACTTACAATAAAGTGCCCCATAATTATGAAACAATAAATAATCCAAAATTTAATACAAAATATTTGAATAATTACCATAATGTTGCATTTAATTATGAATCATTAAATAGGAAGTTCAAATTTAAATACTAAAATTAGAAAAAGAATAACTAATTGTTAATCCATAATTCAAAAATTCTTAATTAACTCTTAAAAATTCAAATCTAATTAAATAAATCTCAAATTCTAATTAATAATCCAACTTTAAGTGGAAATTCAAAGTTAAAATCTTAATTCAAAAATCTAAATTCTTAATTAACTCTTAAAAATTCAAATCTAATTAAATAAATCTCAAATTCTAATTAATAATTCAACTTTAGTTTGAAATTTAATGTTAAAATCTTAATCAAAATATAAAATTCTTAATTATCTCTTAAAAATTTAAATCTATTTGAATAAATTTCAAATTTTAATTAATAATTCAATTTTAATTGGAAACTCAATGTTAAAAACTTAATTCAAAAATTCAAAATTTATTAATATAAAATTCATGAATTAAATTTTAATTAAATACCTGCAATTATCAAACTAATAAAATTCTACCAAATGGAACAATCAACTTAATAATAACAATTGTGTTATAGTAGGTTGACACATTCTCGGATTCACACGATCTGTATCAAATCGAGAATTTGATACTTTCTTAGAAATAAAATTAAAATACTTTGACTTGATTAACACATACATAACTGTCATGTTCATACATCTGCTTATTTTTTTTATATATCTGGCATGTCATTCATGCTAGTTTATTTCCTGCTTAATCTAGAATGGCTAAGTAGGAAAAAAATTATTTGATACTTGCCTAACATAGTACTAGGGTGGGGCGAGATCATAGTACGTTAGGGAAGCTGGTCTAGGAAGTCAGGAAGGATAAAGAGTACCCGACTTGATCGACTTAGCTAAGTTGAATTAACCGAAGCTACCTCATCATATCCTAGACTAGTTAGACCAGGATTTGTCAAAGAGTAAATTAAAAGTATCATTTCTTTAAAATGTTTTGTCTAAGGAAAGTGTCATTGTTCCGATACTCAAGAAGGCCCATGTGTCTCACCAAGACCTGGAAGTCAATTATTGAAATTTACTTTTAAGTTACTACTTGTTAAATTTGAATCTAACTCAAGGTTAAACAATCTACAAATAAACTGAGAAAAATTAATCAAGCATCTCACAACATCTATAAGGCTACCATGTTTGCTTGTACTATGACACCTAGAATGGGTGAGATGATAAAGGCTAATTAATTGATAAATATTTTCAAAAATCCTTATAATATTTTCTTAAAAACCTATTTTCAAAATAGTGATTTAAACATAATGATGTCTTAATGAATTTCATGTATGATTATGTATACTTATGAATAACTTGTTGGTGCAGGAAGCACCAGATCGAGCCTTGTTTTGATATTGGCAAAGGATTCAAAGTTAAGGGTTATTTGTTGTCTAACAATGCTGCTTGAGAGTGCAGGAAACAAAGTCCTAGCGAAGGGCTGCTAGGCACCTGACGATGGGCTGTCAGGAAACCAAGTCCTGGCGAAGGGTTGCTGGGCGAAAACCAAGTCCTAGCGAAGGGATGCTAGGCACCTGACGATGGGCTGTCAGGAACTCAAGACCTGGTGAAGGGCTGCTGGGCAAAAACCAAGTTTTGGCAAAGGGCTGCTGGGCGAAACTCAAGACCTGGCGAAGGGCTGCTGGGCAAAAACCAAGTCCTGGCGAAGGGCTGCTGGGCGAAACTCAAGACCTGGCGAAGGGCTGCCAGGCAAAAGTCCAACTGGAGGATCCGGTTGGCACCAGGTAAATTCTCCCGAGAGGAGTAGGTGAGGACGCGTTCCCCTTGAGGGAACATTAGGCGTCGGTTCGACCTAGGGCTCCATTTTGGAGACCAAAGTCAGAACCAAGACAGCTGAGGCTGTATAAATTAAATTAAATATTTGTTTTATTGTGTTTTGGACTAACCCTGGAAGCAGGACCGAAGGAACGTGTGTCTGCAGCTCAGAATGCCTCAAAGGAAAGAGGCAACTGCTGACCAGGGCGCCCGGAATGTCCCGGGCGCCCCCAAGGTGAACACAAAACACAAAGAAGGCAAATGAACCTCGACAGTACATTATGAGGGCGCCCCCGCTGTCCCGGGCGCCCTCATGGCAAACCAACTGAAGAGTCAAGCTGCTGCCACGTCTGCACTGCGCACCCAGGGCGCCCCCGCTGTCCCGGGCACCCCCAGCGCACAGGGCGCCCCCAGCCTTACCAAGGAGAGCTCAGCGCTGCGGATAAGGTTTGACCGCGTCAACCAGGGCGCCCCCAGCGTCCAGGGCGCCCCAGTCAAGGCCTTATCCCGAGGATTAAGGGCTAAGACCTTGACCGCGCCTCGTGCGGATCAAAAGCCACGTGGGGGGCGCCCCCGTCGACCAGGGCGCCCCCAGGCACTATAAAAAGGGCCCTAGACCCTACTCTTTAAAACACTGCTTTCATTCAACGCATCCAAACGCTCTGACGACTGCGCTCTGCTCCGGAAACTTCCCGACTCAAGAACGAAGCGCCGTCAACCTCCCACTGCACCGAAACTCGATCTACACCGGGAGTTGGTAAAACAAAGTGTATATCTCTATTTACAGTAATTTTGTAATCTCACTTTGTAACCATTTTGTGCACTATAGAATTGCCCAAAGTAAACGGTCAACGACCGTGGGCCTTGGAGTAGGAGTCGACCCAGGCTCCGAACCAAGTAAAACCTTGGTGTTTGCGTTGTTTGTCTTTATTCCGCCGCGCACTTACTCTTTCTTTTAAATCCGAACATTTTCCGATATTCACCCCCCCTCTATCGGTCTTTCTCGATCCAACATAACTTTCAAAACTAATATACCTTTTTGAAAATTATTTAACCTACACTTAGACACAAACCCTCTAGATCAATACTAAAGTCGCTTAAGATACATAGGTAGAGTTCCCTGTGTTAGGATGTATACTAAAAATCTTGCTTTTTGGTTAGGATATATCTATATTTTAAAGAGAATCAGAAAATCACACAGTGCATGTTTATATTAGTATGTGCACTAAACGTCTGATGCTTGGCATTGTAGATAACATGGTGCGTGGTGTCGCACAGAAGATCATGTTATCAGGTTCCTTACCGGAGCATAAGAAACAGGCTCACAACCGAGATGGAGTTGGACAAACCATCGGGATGGTTGTAGTGTAATTAGGTATGGTTTATCTTAACCATAGGATTACACTAGTGTACTTTGTGTACATTGAGTAGGACCAAAAGAGAGGTCATTCAATTTTTGTACTGACTTAGTAAATTGGATTAGACCTTGGATAATATTATGGAGTACGATCTCTTAATCTCGAAATAATGGCGGGCATATATTATTAATCATTATCTCTTTGATTTACCAATGGGCGAGATCTATTCTGTTAGATCGATAGATCCGGTAAATTGGGAAATAATATTAATAATATGATGTGCCGTTGATTATTGACGGAATTCGTGTCCTAGTGAGTAAGGGTGATGATGCCCCCTTGGTGAGCTCAAAAGGATCGTCATGTCAAATCTTTCAAGTGGACCATAGTTCGGCATGTCGAAAAGGTTGAGTGGTGCTAATCAAGGATCAAGAAGAAAATTAATTTAATTATCAGTAAATTAAATTAATTATCGGGCATATGATATCTTAAACACGGGGAGATGGATGACTCGTAATAGGTGGAGCCCATATGAAAATATGAGGTTGGTGAGGAAGTACAATGGGATCCTTTGGTGGAATGGATCTCCATTAATGGATCGAGTTTAGATCCATTAGTGGGCCAAAAACCAACTCCTCCTCATGACCCCTATCTTAGCCCAATAAAACCCCATAAGAGTCATGATACAAGGCCGGTTAATTAAGGAATTAATTGTTGGAAACCCGATGGCTAGAGAGGGGGGGTGAATATAGTCAATCACTTTCACTTAGACACAAATCAAGTTTCTGCACTTAACTTTGTTAGTATCACAGCGGAAGTATGAAAACAGGAAATGCGGAAACAGAAAATGAAATGGAACTACTACAACTATCAAGATCGCTAACAAGGAGGATTTACAAGCTTCGGGGATAACTTGTCCCTACTCCTTGGCGTGCCCTTAAGGTGGGCGATCCCTTGATCGTCGGCAGATCAAGCTCCGGTTATCACCGGATAGAAGACAACCTCCTTCTCGGTGGAGAAACCTCTCCACAGCGTTTCAATCACAGATAAATGTTTAAGCTCAATGAAACAACAAGAAAGATCTTACTCAAGCACTCAGCAAAGACAAGAACACAGCAAGCTTTCCCGAGCTCCACCCAACGGCGATCTCACGCAAGAAACCCTTCCTCGTGTCTTCCCGCTGTCGGACTCCAAGCTTCTTGTTCTCTCCTTCGAGCGCTCAAGTAGTGGACGGTTGCTTCAAGAATGCAATCGCTTGCTCAAGGTGATGACAACTTCAGGAACACAGCAAGCAAGTTGTGGAGAAACACAAGGCGCGACAAAAACTTAGTTCACAAACTCTGCTTCCACGAAGCCTTCTTCCACACTTTTTGTTTCTCCATCAAGCATCAAATGACACCATCTCTGCAGCTCCCAGCTGCTCATCTGCCAACGCCAGCAACAACTGAGCTATCCCTGGACTCCCTGAGCTTCCCTCAGCTAAGCTCCAGTCTCAGCTCCAGTCTGCAGCTCGGCCGTTGCAACCTGAGATGGAAAACGGACAAACCTGCTCCAAGGAAAGCCTCCATTGACTTCTCCTTGAGTGTTTGAATCCTCCCCTGTCACCTGCAGCTTAATCAGAGTGTTAGAGCAGCATATCACACAGTAAATAAAATATCAGAGGTAAGCAACAGAGAATCGGATATGGTCAGAGCGTCTGACAACGCAATTTGAATTAAAGTGATCGGTCACTGGACCGATCCAGGGCTTGTGGGTCGGCCACCAGACCGATCCACTGCTTCGCTGGGATTCCCAGCTCTCGCGGCTATACACGCCTGATCGGTCACCGGACCGATCAGAGTGAAGCCTGATCGGTCACTCAGACCGATCAGGACAAATGAACAGTGATTCTGTAATCAGATCCTAAGTCCCTGATCGGTCACCGGACCGATCCAGGGTCTGATCCGGAGGAGAACTCACTCACTGATCGCTCCCTGATCGGTCACCAGACCAATCAGGAGCAAGTCAGTGAGGAAGCTGCTTGCTCCCTGATCGGTCACCGGACCGATCAGGAGCCAAGCAACACGGAAGCAGCCTGCTCCCTGATCGGTCACCGGACCGATCAGGAGCCACACAGTAGGTTCCCAACCTCACTGTGCGCTCCCTGATCGGTCACCAGACCGATCAGACATCGCTGGATCGGTCACCAGACCGATCCACAAAGGAGCAGCGTGCCAATATCCCTGATCGGTCACCAGACCGATCCAGGGAGTCAAACCCAGCCCTCCAAGCTAGGGTTTCATCCACCTTAGCCCTCCAAGCTAAGGATTTTTCATCTAACTCTCCAAGTTGGGAATTTGCACCTAACCCTCCAAGTTATGACTTTTCACCTAGCCCTCCAAGCTAGGACTTTTCACCTAGCCCTCCAAGCTAGGACTTTTCACCCAACCCTTCCGAGTTAGAACTTCATCCAACTTAGCCCTCCAAGCTAGGCACCTGACCCTCCAAGCCAGGACTTTTCACCTACTTCTCCAAGTTGGGACTTTGCACCTAACCCTCCAAGTTAGGACTTTTCACCTAGCCCTCCAAGTTAGGACTTTTCACCCAACCCTTCCGAATTAGGACTTTCTAACACCTAGCCCTCCAAGCTAGGATTTTACACACCTAACCCTCCAGGTTAGGATTTTCCAAACCCTGCCTAATCCTCGATCAGGACTTAATCATAATCATCATAATCATCAACCTAAACTAAAATCAGTGTTAACACCAAAACAACAATCAGGGCCAGACTGCATCAACAATCTCCCCCTTTTTGTTGTTTGACAACCCGATTTTAAGTTTAGGGATTCTCAATTAATTTTCTCAAATTTAGAATCATAGGGGAATCATGATTCTCCCCCTACAATATGATTATCCTAAACTTAACCAACCAACACTCTCCTCCATTGTCGAACATCGAAAAGGGACTAGAGGGGCTGTTAAGTTTAACCACACTCTCCCTCAACCCTAGGGATATCCCAAAACAACAATTTGATTTTTGATAAGCATATGAATACATATGACAAAACGATATAGACATAGCAAAACAAGCATATGTATCATATGAGCATGACATCATAAGCATGAAGATAGCTATGGATCAAGTATGTAGATAGTACATCATAGCATCAACAATAAGCAACTAAAGAAGGATAAAACATGCATCAAGGTCAGAAGAAGTAAGTCATAAAACAGCCAGAGTAATCAACCGATGCAAGACAGATACAACAAAATCCAGACACGTGTGGTGCAAGACCACAACAAATAAGTCAAGGGGCATATAGCCCAAAAGTTACACCACTAAACAGTCAAATATGCATAACATCAGAAGAGACACTGGTCATCCAAACTCAAACGTCAGTGGGGGGATCATCATCGTGCATGAGATCATCTATCGTGGCATCCACAGACCCTGGTGCAGTACTGCCCGAAGGGGCATCCCCTGGAAAAGTATGGCGGCGCCACTCTGCATACCACGTCTGCTGCAATGCCTGGACTCCAGAGACAGTGGACTCTATGCCGGTCAATTGGCGATCAAAGGAACTGAAATCCGAGCGGATCTCCTCTCGATGAAGCTCTCGTCGATGAACATCCTCCTGAAAGGTCCGGTCCAGCTCGTAGATCTGCCATCGTAGATCTAGCTCGGGCTCGTCGTCATAATCAGCAGCTGCATCGGCTGGCGCCTGAACCTGTGGACCGCCCCTCGGTAACTCACCAAGAACCCTACCATCTTTCCAGACCAACGCCCGATCATGCTCCCGAACGATGATGCCGGACTTGGCAAATGCCCGCCGGCCAAGTCGGCAATCCGTCGGACCATAGGCATCGTCCGGCCCTTGGTGACATCAACACCAACTGACATGAGCCAGTCAGTGATGACGTGACCAAAAGGCATGTAGACCGTGCGGCGGCTGGGCTCTCGATAAGATAGAATGGACTGGAAGATGCTCTCCATGATATCGAAGTCCAATCGGCGGTGCATGCCGTAGAGCATCAGACAGTGATAGGGTCGAATCTCAGTTAAAGGTTTGGAGGTGATTGGAAGAATACAATTTGTGATAATCTTAAATAATATGTAGCTAGTGGGAGAAAGACGCAGTGCAGCAAAGGTAGGAAAGTCAGGGCCCAATTCATCAAGTCCGTCGGGGCGAGGAAGACCGAAGTACTGATGGATACCATCTGGAGTGACATCCGCAAACGGTGCCAATAACGGATTGGGAAGCTCAGGGTAGATCGAATACATGTTTGGTGATCGACGACCACCCAAATACTCTGCCAAAATCTCGTAAGAAAAGTCAAGGTTCTTCTTGGCGACTCGAGTGGTGAACTCGAAGCCTCCTTGAGGTCCCTGCTGAAGATTGTTATAGAATTCAGAGACGAGGTCATAATTGATAGTTCTTTCCAGAGAGAGGAGAAAACCAAGGTTGTAATGCAGGACTATCTCCATGACCGATGGACAATACTCAGTCAGAAAGGGGACATCTATTGATCGGCAGGGTAGCATTTTGAAAGTCCTCGACTGGAAGGCCTGTTCACAAGCCGCATTTGGGAATCGGGAGCTCGAAGAAGGCTGAGGCCTTCTGGAGGGCGCAGGTGAAGAGGGGGCTTTCCCCCTCGAGCTGCCCTCAACAGTTTCTTTCCCCTTAGAAGATTTTCTAGAGAATTGAAATGATCAAGACACAGGATTTAATCAGGAATTGATCATACACGGTTTGAATCAAATGAGCAAGGTTGATATGAATGTAGGTTGAATCACACAAAGTCAAGAGTTGATCATACAAGGAAAGACCCAATCAGAGAGTGCAATCAAGACACAATGATCAAAGGAACACATTTAAATCAGAGGTGAAATTGATCAAGGATAAGACACGGCACAAATGGGTCACGGCCAGATCAAGGAGTCACGGCACAACAATAAGAGCAAACATCAAAACATGATTAGCTTCAAAGACAAACACGATAGACTGATTTGGAGAAAAAAAAAGTAAGCCAAACACTCACTCACTTTGGTGCCATTAGTGAAGGTCTTGAAGATTGGAAAAGCAAGCTTGCGCAAAGAGAGAGACCCGGCGCAGGAGAGATCGCACGGCCCTTCAGCGAGAGAAGACGTCGCAGAAAGAAGACAGAGCTCGCGCGCACACACAAGGGAAGACGAAAGCACTGGGAAGGCTCTCGCACGAAGCAAAGGTTGCGCGAGGAAGAGGTTTCGGCACTAGGGTTTGGCAAGGAGAGGTTTTTCCCGCAGTTATTTGGTTGGTGGATCGGTCCACCAACTAGACTTTAATGCATCTGAACGGATCACCGTTCGATCTGATAACACCCAGACCGATCAGGCTCCAGCCTGATCGAACTGACCTGGGCCTGATCGGTCGGGTGATCGATCAGGTGCGATCCTGATCGGTCGGCTGACCGATCAGGACACGAACAGTAGGGTTCGGAGAGAAACCTGTGAGCCCCCTGATCGGTCTGTGGACCGATCACCATAGGGTGCCTGATCGGTCCGGGGACCGATCCAGGCTGGCTCAGTAAGGTTGATCAGAATACCGTGAAGTCACTGATGCCCCTCGTATCGGTCTGTGGACCGATCGTTACAGAGTGGAGCCTGATCAGTCCGGAGACCGATCAGCCTTCCCCCTGATCGGTCGGGTGACCGATCAGGGTTCCTGAAACTCCCAGATTCGATCAGAAACTTTCAGTTTCAGATCATTACTCGATTTCCAAAGGGATATGGTGAAGGATATTGATCTTGGAAGCCGTCCCTCATCTATAATTGATCCTCAATCAAGGATCAAAGGTCATTATAGGTTCAATAATCACTTTGCTCCATCCAAATGGAGTCAAACTCAATCAACAATCATTCAAGCAATTTCAACTAAGTTTGTATCGAATTTAGGTTTCCAATCAAGTTGTCTTGATTGGAATGTCCAAGTATGATCATGGAGCCAAAAACACATATGTTATGCATTGGTTTTCCCCAAACTTGGTCTCCGAAGTGATCATTATCTCGTCAACTTAATTTCTCAAGGGATGCATTGACATTTTGAGAAATTTAGTTGATCATAACATCTCACCCCATTTCTAGCAAACAAAAACGTTTTGTTAAACCTTATAGTTTGTGTGAGATGTCCCCAAAGTTACCCAATTGTCTCCCAACAATTTCGAAATAATCATGAAGAGTTTTAAAAGCATTTTGAAATTCATGAAGCACGACACATTCCCAACTCCCTTCTTAGGAAACTAAATTCATTTTCGGGGAGTGGTTTAGTGAAAATGTCAGCTAGGTTTGACTTGGACTCTACATGTGAGAGTACAATATCTCCCCTAGCTACATGATCCCCAATGAAGTGGTGACGCACTTCAATATGTTTGGACCTAGAATGATGGACTGGATTCTTAGTTAAGTTAATTGTGTTAATGTTGTCACACAACACTTGCACACCCTTGTAACTCAATCCATAGTCCTCTAGAGTGTGAATCATCCACAACAATTGTGATACACTCTCTCCCATAGCAATATACTCTGCCTCGGTCGTGGAGAGAGCAACACAATGTTGCTTCCGACTTGACCAACTTACTAAGGACGAATCTAAGAATTGGCAACCCCCACTTGTGCTTTTCCGATCCAACTTACATCCAGCGTAGTCGGAATCGGTATAGCCAATTAGGTCAAATGATTCGGTACGGGGGTACCAAAGACCGACACCTATTGTGCCTTTAAGATATCTCAAAATTCTCTTAACAGCGATTAAATGAGATTCCTTGGCACAAACTTGATACCTAGCGCACATACCTATAGCGAAAAGAATATTCGGTCGACTAACTGTGAGATATAGCAAGCTTCCTATCATGCTTCGATATTGAGTCAAATCAATGAGTTTACCACTCTCATCATTGTCTAATTTTGTGTTTGTGGCCATAGGAGTGGTTACCTCTTTTGAATCACTCATATTGAATTTTCGAAGCATTTCTTGTGTATACTTCGATTGGTGCACATGGATACCATCGCGAGTTTGCTTGATTTCAAGTCCAAGGAAGAAAGTCAACTCTCCCACTAGACTCATTTCAAATTCACTTCCATGTGTCCAATGAACTCATTTAAATAGCCCTTGTTTTAGCCACAAATTATGTCATCGACATATACTTGGGCTACAAAAATATTATCACCATCTCTCGTAGAAATAGTGTAGGGTCTATTTGGCCTCTAACGAAGCCCTTCTCAATTAGGAATGTCGACAACCGCTCATACCAAGCCCGGGGTGCTTGTTTAAGGCCATAAAGTGCCTTTTTGAGCTTGAACACGTGGTTTGGAAATTCGGAACTCTCAAACCCCGGTGGTTGTTCGACATAGACCTCTTCCCTAATTAGACCATTTAGAAAGGCCGATTTGACGTCCATTTGATATAAT
>JAGFNQ010000488.1:395048-476960 GCA_024364735.1 Boesenbergia rotunda
TCCATATGAAGTAAATCTAATGCATTAGAAGTACTTACAGCGCTTTTACCTTTATGTGCAGATTTTGTTTGCTTACCCATTTGACATGCATCACAAAGTTTATCTTTCTCATACTTGATGCTTGGTAAGCCACGAACCAATCCCTTGTTGGCCAACTTCCGGATGTTCTTCATGTTCACATGTGCTAGCCTCCGGTGCCAAAGGGTGGACTCTTCTTCTTTTGACATGAAACACTTAGCAGAAACATTAGTAGCACTTTTAAATGAAACTTGATAAATATTGTCTACTCTTGTTCCTACTAGTACCGTGTCCAAGGTGTCATGTTGTCTAACTAGACATTGACTTGGTTGGAAATCAATTGTGTAACCCGTGTCACACAATTGACTCACACTTAGGAGATTAAATTTCATCCCCTTGACTAGAAGGACATTTGAAATTCTAAGACATTCGGATATTTGAATGTCTCCTATTCCTATGACCTTAAGACTACCATTATTTCCAAATGATACATTACCTCTACTTTTCTTGTGAAGTGTGATAAACAATGATCTATCCCCGGTCATGTGTTTGGAGCATCCACTATCAACGAACCAAGTTGATAGATGCTCCCTCTCAATCATAACCTACACAATTCGAAAAATAGAAGTTTTAGGTACCCAAATCTTGGGACCTAAAGCATCAACTAAACAAGACTTAGGCACCCATGCCTTGACCACTTTCTTTTGAACCTTGGGTGTCCTAGATTGTCTCATATCAGTCCTAGACATCAAAGACACGAATGAGGGTTCTTTGGGTCGATAACCAATACCGGCCCTATTGTAGACTGCCCTTTGGGCATTTAGGATCATGTCTAGGGTCTTAGAGCTAGTTGAGAACTTCTCAAGAATATTCTTGAGTCTCTCAACTTCACTCTTCAATGATTTGTTCTCTTCTACTAGCAAGTCATCATGCAAATCATCTACTTCCTCAACCTTAGAGGATTTCAAATTTTCAATCTCATATTTCAATGACTTAATTTCATCTTCTAACAATTCAACATGCAAATCATCAATGTTATCATCCCTAGATAACTTCAATTGATCAATTTCTAATTGCAATGCTTTAACCTTATTTTTTGACTTCTTAAGCATACTAGTTAAACATGCAATTGCTCTATAGCATTTTTCAAGCTCGGGGGAAGTTACCTCTTCATCATCCGAAGATGATGAAGCCGCGTTTGAGGAATTTGAAGATTCATCACAGCTTTCCTCTCCTAGAGCCATAAGTGCCACATGCCTTGTGCTCTTCTCCTCCTTCTCTTCATCGGATGAGCTAGAGGATGACTCATCCCAAGTGGCCTTCAAGGCCTTCTTCTTCTTCTTGAATTTTTCTTCTTTCTTTTTGGATTTCTCCTCCTTCTTCTTTAGTTTTGGACACTCATTCTTGAAGTGGCCTTTCCTACCACACTCAAAACAAGATGCATCAGTCTTATCAAGTTTAGCTTCACTAGAGTTACCTCTACTCTTGAAGTGTCGACCCCTTCTCATCATCCTTCTCACAAAGTTCGTCATTTCGGAGGATGAGGAGCCGCTGCCATCTTCCTCGGAATCGGACTCGGATTCGGAAGAGGATGAAGACGAAGAGACCTCCTTCTCCTTCTTCTTCTTCTTCTTCTTCTTGTTGGATCGGTCCCCTGCAACTAAAGCAATTCCCTTCTCCTTGGGGCCTTTGTTAGCCATTTCATGCAATTCCATCTCACAAAATAAGTCATCTAACTTTACAATGGATAGATCCTTGGAAACTTTGTAGGCATCCACCATGGATGACCACAAAGTATTCCTTGGAAAAGCTTTCAAGACATACCTCACAAGGTCGCGATTCTCGACCTTTTCATCAATCGAATGAAGCTCATTGAGGACTTCCTTGAACCGACTATGGAGCTCACTTACCGATTCATTCTCCTTCATGGTGAGATTTTGGAGTTGATTGAGGAACAAATCCCTCTTTACGATCCCTGAGTCTCGGGTGCCCTCGTGAAGCTCAATGAGTTTGTTCCACAAGTCCTTTGTACTTATGAAAGGACCAACCTTGATGAGTTGGTCTTTGTTCATGCCACATTGTAGAGTGACAACCGCCTTCGCGTCGGCTTCACTCTTTCGAGTTTGTTCGGCAGTCCACCGTGAAGACTCAAGTTCCTTGTCTTCATCATCCTTAGGAGGGGTGAATCCCTCCTTCACCGCGAATCAAGTATTGATATCCATCTTCAAGTAGTATTCCATCTTCGATCTCCAATATTGAAAATCAGCTCCATCGAAGAATGGAGGTCGGGTGGTAGAGAAGCCTTCTCTCAACGCCATCTTGTTGATAACTCTCGGATGTTAAGCCGTAAACAGAGCCCCAAGCTCTGATACCACTTGTTGGAAACCGGATGGCTAGAGAGGGGGGGTGAATATAGCCAATCACTTTCACTTAGACACAAATCAAGTTTCTGCACTTAACTTTGTTAGTAGCACAGCGGAAGTATGAAAACAGGAAATGCGGAAACAGAAAATGAAATGGAACTACTACAACTATCAAGATCGCTAACAAGGAGGATTTACAAGGTTCGGGGATAACATGCCCCTACTCCTTGGCGTGCCCTTAAGGTGGGCGATCCCTTGATCGTCGGCAGATCAAGCCCCGGTTATCACCGGATAGAAGACAACCTCCTTCTCGGTGGAGAAACCTCTCCACAACGTTTCAATCACAGATAAATGTTTAAGCTCAATGAAACAACAAGAAAGATCTTACTCAAGCACTCAGCAAAGACAAGAACACAGCAAGCTTTCCCGAGCTCCACCCAGCGGCGATCTCACGCAAGAAACCCTTCCTCGTGTCTTCCCGCTGTCGGACTCCAAGCTTCTTGTTCTCTCCTTCGAGCGCTCAAGTAGTGGACGGTTGCTTCAAGAATGCAATCGCTTGCTCAAGGTGATGACAACTTCAGGAACACAGCAAGCAAGTTGTGGAGAAACACAAGGCGCGGCAAGAACTTAGTTCACAAACTCTGCTTCCACGAAGCCTTCTTCCACCCTTTTTGTTTCTCCATCAAGCATCAGATGACACCATCTCTGCAGCTCCCAACTGCTCATCTGCCAACGCCAGCTACCACTGAGCTATCCCTGGACTCCCTGAGCTTCCCTCAGCCAAGCTCCAGTCTGCAGCTCGGCCGTTGCAACCTGAGATGGAAAACGGACAAACCTGCTCCAAGGAAAGCCTCCATTGACTTCTCCTTGAGTGTTTGAATCCTCCCCTGTCACCTGCAGCTTAATCAGAGTGTTAGAGCAGCATATCACACAGTAAATCAAATATCAGAGGTAAGCAACAGAGAATTGGATATGGTCTGAGCGTCTGACAACGCAATTTGAATTAAAGTGATCGGTCACCGGACCGATCCAGGGCTTGTGGGTCGATCACCAGACCGATCTACTGCTTCGCTGGGATTCCCAGCTCTCGCGGCTATACACGCCTGATCGGTCACCGGACCGATCAGAGTGAAGCCTGATCGGTCACCAGACCGATCAGAGTGAAGCCTGATCGGTCACCAGACCGATCAGAGTGAAGCCTGATCGGTCACTCAGACCGATCAGGACAAATGAACAGTGATTCTGTAATCAGATCCTAAGTCCCTGATCGGTCACCGGACCGATCCAGGGTCTAATCCGGAGGAGAACTCACTCACTGTTCGCTCCCTGATCGGTCACCAGACCAATCAGGAGTAAGTAAGTGAGGAAGCTGCTTGCTCCCTGATCGGTCACCGGACCGATCAGGAGCCAAGCAACAGGGCAGCAGCCTGCTCCTTGATCGGTCACCGGACCGATCAGGAGCCACACAGTAGGTTCCCAACCTCACTGTGCGCTCCCTGATCGGTCACCAGACCGATCAGACATCGCTAGATCGGTCACTAGACCGATCCACGAAGGAGCAGCGTGCCAATATCCCTGATCGGTCACCAGACCGATCCAGGGAGTCAAACCCAGCCCTCCAAGCTAGGGTTTCATCCACCTTAGCTCTCCAAGTTGGGAATTTGCACCTAACCCTCCAAGTTAGGACTTTTCACCTAGCCCTCCAAGCTAGGACTTTTCACCCAACCCTTCCGAGTTAGAACTTCATCCAACCTAGCCCTCCAAGCTAGGCACCTGACCCTCCAAGCCAGGACTTTTCACCTAATTCTCCAAGTTGGGACTTTGCATCTAACCCTCCAAGTTAGGACTTTTCACCTAGCCCTCCAAGCTAGGACTTTTCACCCAACCCTTCCGAATTAGGACTTTCCAACACCTAGCCCTCCAAGCTAGGATTTTACACACCTAACCCTCCAGGTTAGGATTTTCCAAACCCTGCCTAATCCTCGATCAGGACTTAATCATAATCATCAACCTAAACTAAAATCGGTGTCAACACCAAAACAACAATCAGGGCCAGACTGCATCAACATTAATTTGGGTTTAATTAAGTTATTAATCTCGGATTAATTAAGGAATTAATCATGGAATAATTAACGAATTAATCTTGGATTAATTAAGAAATTATTCTATATAAAATTTTGGAATCAATCGATTGGAAATTTTTTCCAATTAATCATTATTAATCCCCTATATAAACCCCACCTTTCTCTCCCTCTCTCTAACTAATTCTTCTCCTCTCCAACCTTAGGGTGCCAGCGACAAAGGAAGAAGAGAATCACCTCCTCTTCTTTTTTTCTTGGTTTCTTCTCTCCTTCAAGGTTTCTATCGATCACAAAACAAGGGAGGACCCTTCTCCATCCCTTGGTGGCACACGGCAAGAAGAGAAGGAGGAGAACTCGGCGGCGCAAAGGGTAGAGGTCGGCGCCGGCGGTGGAGGAGAGGAGAAGCTTCACTTCTCTTCTTCTCCTACTTGCTCTGCTGCGGACGTCCACAGGACAAGGAGAAGCCATCTTCTCCTTTGTGGCGCGCGAAAGAAGAGTAGAGAAGAGAGTGGTGCGCCGGCAAGAGAGCTTCTCCTTTTGGTGTTTGTCGCCGGAAAAGGAGAGGTTTAGGGAGAGCCCATCTTCCTTGCGGATCTTCACCCGTGAGAGAGGAAGTGGACTAGGTGGTTGGCGTGGGCTGTGGTGAAGGAGAGGATCTTGTCCTCTTAGCTTCATCACCTCCTTCTTGGAAGGGTACCTGGCAAGCCAAACCCTAGCTCTAGGGTTTGGCATCCGACGCAAAGCAAGGAGGAGAAAGGAGGATTGATCTAGTGCCTTGGTGACTCCGCGACTTGGTAGATCGTCGCCCACATGACGTCCAAGTAGGGTGGGTCATAAGATAGAAGACTGCGAGGTAAACGATGAGGTATATTTCTCCCGAGCTCCAGTTTTGTTTTGATATGCTTTAATTGTGTCATCTTGCTTTGCCTTGTCATTTTATGTATGTTAGTTTGTTATTTTGATATGATATCATAGTTAATAATAAACTAACTGGACCCCGAAGATAAACACAAAAATCGGCGATCCAAATCGTCGTTTTTTTCACGGTTAATTAATCCGGAAAGTTACAAGGTCTTAACCTCGATTTTGGCTAAGTTGTGATTTGGATTAATTAACATGACGACGAATCGGTCATTAGAAGGATGGGTCTCTATTCGGATTAAATTTTTAATCCGTAGCTATAAAGAGGTCTTTCAGATACGACTCCGTGGTTGTCTTGAAAACCGCCAAGTCATACCAACACCTTGTAGTTAATAAGGGTAGTCAGAAGGTTTTAGGTTCATGGGGAGTTAGTTTTTTGTGAAAATTTTATATTTTTGGAAAAAAATTTTTTAAATTATTTTTGAAAAACTATTCTTTCAAAAATTATCAAGTCTTTCAAAACGTTTTTTGCTTGAAAAATTATTTTTGAAACAAATATATTCTTTCAAAAAATCATTATACCTTTCAAAATATTTTTTTGCTCGAAAAATTATTTTTAGAAAAATATTCTTTAAAAAATCATTATGTCTTTCAAAAATAATTTTTGAAAATATATTTTTGGTAAATATGCTTTAATTGCTCTGTTGATTTGGATAATCTCTAAAGACACATAGAAAGTTTTTCTTATAATCTGCAAGGATTTCTAAGATTGTGTCAGGCTTATGAAGAGTACCAATCAAAAGAACAATTCGTCTTTTGACTCTAGATTATTTTAAAAATTTTATATGTTAAAAATTATGTTATCCTTTTCATTTGAGACAAACTCTAAGACACATAGGATGATCATCTTATAGTCAACAAGCTTCTTAGGACTGTGTTAAGATTAGGAGGAGCTCAAATTAACAAAACTATTATAATTTTCAAAAACATAGCATAGTTTCATTTTCTAAAATATTTTTGAAAAAAATTTAGTCTTCTGAATAATTTTTGAAAAATTTTGAAAAATTTTTTAGCTTGGAAAAATCTCTAAGACACATAGGAATGCTTTTCCTGTAATTAACAATGTTTTCTAGGATTGTGTCAAATTGGAGAGGAATCCTAACTAAGAAAGTTATTATTTTCAAAAACCTAAATACATAATGAAAATATTTTGATTGGAAAATCTCTAAGACACAAACAAAAAATCTTGTGGTCAACAAGATTCCTAGGATTGTGTCAGATTTAGAAAAGTCCAAATTAACAAAACATTTTTTTTTGTAGTTAGCTTCCCTAAAATATTCTCAAAACAAAAAGGAACTTAGTTTTTTTCACATAAAAAGGTTTTTGAAAATCACGCTTTTTATTAAAAACTCTAAGTATTTTCAAAACTTACAAAAATAATATTTTTAAGTTACTCTTTGAGAAACCTTGGTCTAACTAGTCGAGGATGTGGCGAGGTAGCTTCGGCTAGTTCCACCGGGCTAAAAAGATCAAATATGGTATGTCTTACCCTGCCTGACTCCTTAAACAGACTTCCCTAACATACTATCATCTCGCCCCACCCTAATATTAGGATGTGCAAATTTCAATCAAGTCAGGTCTTAACTAACCATTTCTATTCCTAGGCATGACAATTTTACAGAAAACTAAATAGACTAAGCATTCAAGCAAATAAAAATTAAAAAAAAACATGCATAGAAATCATCTAATTATAAAAATGATCTTTCTATTGGCTCCCCCTGGATTAAAGTCTCAATATGGACTATCTAGGATATGAATTTTGTTCTTGGGGATCCAATAGTGATTTGGTCCTACTTGATTAGTCAAGTTAAGTTTTGGGACACATGCTTGGATTTGGGTGCTAGTATAGTTCAACATAGAATAGTATGATCTATATCGTGAGTTGGTTCTGTAGCCAAGTCCGAATCAGTTAAGAACGACTTTCTGTTTTCCAAGAATCATATCAAAATTCTTGGAACCCGAGGTAAACTTCTCCAGGGTGACTCTATGTTCCTTGACTTGAGTTTTCATAAAAGAATTCTCTTTCTCAAGTTGTTGAACTTGAGTTGAGGTTCCTTCCTGAACAGTCTCAGTCAAGGAGCTTGAGTTAGCCTCCTTCTTAAGGGTTTTTACATCCTTTCGAAGTGACTCAACCTGAACGTTGGCTTTGGCCAACTTACGTGATAGATATGAAATTAAATCATACAAGTTAGATTCAGGAAAACCTCTTACAATGATTTGCCCGTCTTCTGACATTGAAAGTGTTCCGGTTCCGTGGCTTTCTTCCGACTTTGCTACAGATTCAGTGTCAAGTTCTTCTGATGTCATCAGCATAAGGAGGTTGGAGTGGGGTATTTCTTCTTCGTCCTCCGAAGATGACTCGTCACACGTAGCTTGGAGCGCCTTCTTTCTCCGTGACTTCTTGGCCTCCTTTAACTTGGGATACTCCGATTTGAAGTGACCCTTCTTGTTGCCCCCATAGCAGGTGATGATCGTCTTGCCTTTTTGACTCATGCATAGTTCAGTCGGATCATCCTTTGACTGAACCATCTTCTTCTTCTTTCTCTGACCTTTGTTCATCTTGTAATGGTTCTGAGCTATTTTTACTAGTTCGGTGTAGTTGATACCATCTTCATCAGATTTTGAGTCAAAATCAGACTCGAGTATTGGTTGCGGCTTCTTCCTCTTTATTTTACCTGCAACAAGAGCAATACCTTTCTTAACCTGTGTAGAGTTAGTCTGGTTATGTAATTCAAGTTCTGAAAATAGCTCATCTAAGTTAATTTTTGAAAGATCCCTCGAAACCTTATAAGCATCCACCATAGATGCCCACAAAGTGTTTTTGGGAAAAGAGTTTAAGGCATAACCTTATCAAGTCCCGATTTTCTACCTTATGGTCGATGATGTGAAGGTCGTTCATCAACTCCTGGATGCGTGTGTGAAGTTGTGCAACGATTTCATCGTCTTACATCTTGATGTTGTATAGCTTGTTCAGGAGGAGATCCCGCTTGTTGATCTTGGTATTCGACGTCCCTTCGTGAAGCTCAATTAGCTTGTTCCGGAGCTCCTTCGCACTGTTGAAGGGGCTGATGTGATTGAGTTCTTCCTTTGTTAGACCATATTGAAGGGTTTATATTGCCTTGGCGTCTGCTACAATTTTCTTCTTTAGGGTAGCATCCCACTCAGTGTATCCCAGAAATTCACCTTGTGCGTTCTTTGGGATTTCTAGGGCGTCCTGGATGATAATCCACATTTCCACTTGAGTTTTCAGGTGGACTTCCATGCGGTTCTTCCAGTAGCTGAAATCCTCTCCTGAGAAGAGAGGGCGGGCAGTGTTGTATCCTTCTTGTTGGGCCATAGAGAATCTTGAAAGAAACAGAAACAAAAAACTTGTTCTAAGACTTGGTCTTGGATTAGTAGTGCAGTATGAAAATATATATAAGAAAATCTTGAGTGGTGTTGCACCAACTTCGAGAAACGAAAAAAAATTGTGATCCAAAAGTGAAAGGAAAAAAAATTATCAAAAAAAGACAAGAATACCTTTTCTGATTGAAAAACAATGAAAAATCCGAAAACCCTGCTAAACTTGTGATTTCACCGAAATTGAGCAACCTGCTCTGATACCACTTGTAGGATTGATGTGATCGATAGAGGGAGAGTGAATATCAATATAAATTTTTCAGATTGAAATGCGAGTAAACGCAGTCGAATAATAAAATGAACAAGTTAAAACAACGCTAACAAACTTTGTTTTTATGTGTTTCGGAGTCTGTGATGACTCTTACTTCAAGGCTTACAGTCCTTGACCGTTTTCGTTGGGCAATTCTATAATATGTAAAATGAGTTACTGAGTATGAAGGTTTAAGTACAAACAAAAATGAAACGTTATACCGACAACACTGGCTTAAAGAATAGCGAGGGTGTCTCGTCGTTGAAGCAGTGTGTCGTCGATCTCGAAATACCGACAACACTTGTAGGATCTATGTGATCGATAGAGGAGTGAATATCGATACAAATTTTTCAGATTGAAACCCGAGTAAACACAGCCGAATAATAAAACGAACAAGTTAAAACAACGTTAACAAGCTTTGTTTTTACGAGGTTCAGAGTATGTGACGGCTCCTACTTCAAGGCTCACAGTCTTTGACCCTTTTCGTTGGGCAATTCTATAATACGTAAAATGAGTTACAGAATATGAAGGTTTAAGTACAAACAAAAATGAAACTTTATACCGACAACACTTGCTTAAAGAATAGCGAGGGCATTTCGTCGTCGAAGCAGCGTGTCGTCGATCTCAGAATACCAACAACACTTGTAGAATCGATGTGATCGATAGAGGAGTAAATATCGATACAAATTTTTCGGATTGAAACGCGAGTAAACACAGTCGAATAATAAAACGAACAAGTTAAAACAACGCTAACAAACTTTGTTTTTACGAGGTTCGGATTTGTGACGGCTCCTACTTCAGGTCCCACGGTCCTTGACCGTTTTCATTGGGCAATTCTATAATACGTAAAATGAGTTACAAAATATGAAGGCTTAGTACAAACAAAAATGAAACTTTATACTGACAACACTTACTTAAAGAATAGCGAGGGTGTTTTGTCGTCGAAGTAGTGTGTCGTTGATCTCGGAATGTTTTGGCATAGAGAACTTGAGCACAAAAACTTGATCACAGTGATTTTGAATGCTTGAATTAATGTTTGGAACTGAGGGGGTGAAACCCCTTTTATATTGGCACTCGAGCTCCCAAGTGCGCATGGGGGCGCCTCCATGTCGCCGATTCGCCCGCGTCATCATCCGCTGACTCGGCCAAATTCTATCTTCTCTCGGGCGCCTGAGTGCACTAGGGCGCCTGAGTGTTGACGTGGCACGTCCAATCAGCAGCCGCCAACTCAGCTTCGCCAATGCTGAGCAAAACCAACTGGGGTGCCTAAGACCTCTCGGACGCCCGAGTCCTCTCAGGCGCCCCAATGCGGCCAGCTACTTTTTTTAGCCTGCAATTAAGGTTAGTCTAAGAAAACAATAGTATATATCGAATGCATGAATATTTAAGTGTCAAAGCTGTCTGATCCTGACTTTGGATTTCAAATGAAATCTTAGGTTGGACCGATGCTTATTGTTCCCTCTTCCGGGGAACGTGTCCTCACCTACTCCACTTTAGAGAAGTTACCTTTTGCCAACCGACACCTCCGGTTGGACTTTTGCTCGACCTTCGAAGCTCTCGAATCTCGAGACGTTCGTACCTTGACCCATCTCTACTTCTGTCCGTAGTCCTCGCTCGGCTAAGTCTTATGCCCGATCTTCTAGATTAGGTCTTCCTGCCTAGTCGTCGACCAGGTCTTCGTGCTCAACCCTCGGTCAAGTCTTCGATGCTCACCCTTCGGCTAGGACTTCGTGCCCTGTCCTCAACCAGGACTCATGCTCAACCCTGCAGGTCAAGACTTCATGCCTAGACAAACTAAGATTTTCCTACACACTTAGCAAATACGGTAGATCACAACACAAACTTAACTTTGAACATTTTACCTTTGTCAAAACTAGATTCGATCTGGTGCTTCCGGACCAACACTGAAGGGGGATTGTTTGATCTTCGATATGTGTCGATTATATAAAATTATGGATGCTTGAAAAAAATAACTACTAACGTGACCTAAAACACTATACCAATACAATTTTTGTCCAACATCATCTGAAGTCTATAAGTTGTAAACATTAAAAATTTATTAAGATCCAAACTCAAATTTGTTAAATTTTTCCAAATCAAGATACAATTTTTTCTGAATATATGCAGCAACAATGTTATTTTGACAGAAACCCTAAGCGGCAATGATATCATACCTTTATGTATAATTGTAAGGAATAGCTTGAAACACCCACAACACTTTTTTCTAACATTATAAAAGGAAAATATTGCCGGAAACCCTAAACGCTTCACTAGACTCTTAACGCCGCCTGAGGGACACACAAAGAAAGAAACTTGTGTAGGGTTTGGGTGAGGGGGGTTTGGGAGGGGGAGGGGGAGGGGGGGGGGGCAAGGAGGGTGATCTCCTGACTAAAATAGAACTACATATTTTTACCAATGAAGAGTTAAGCAAAGAATTGCCCATGTCGAGGGAAGAGAGAAAAGGAGAAATATTTTGACTCAATTATCATCCGAACCATCAAATTTTATTTTAAATCAAACCTAATAAAAAATTATTCGGATGCCTTAAAAAGTGGATTATGGAAAGAGTAGATTGGCGGGAGGCGTAGAAGGGGAATATGACGATTTTGTTTTCACCATTTGATAAAAATAAAACAGTGACATGCTATTTCATAATATAAAATACCACGTGTGTCTTTTGATAAATTGCCAAAGAGACAAATCCAACAAGTGAAAAACACAACTATATTTTGTCTCCTCTAACCTTTCATAATTCCTCTATTATTGCTTGAATTTCTTATTATTGTAAGAGATTTCTTCATCTCCAGTGCTTGATTGAAGAGGAAAAGATAAGGAATATCATGTGAATAGGCCGTGGACGTAACAGTCTGGGGGTTTTAAATCACATAAAATGACGTTTTCAATTTGTGGTCTTTATTTACGCTACATATTATCTTTTGTAGAAAACTAACATTACAAACAAGTTTTGTATATTCACTTCCTTCTACCACATCAGCATCCCAATCTAAAAATCTATGCCAAGAATGATTCACTATGGATACAATTGATTAACACTGTATACCTCTCCCTCTACTCAAAAGGATAGCTAAAATCAGAAATATTCTCTTGGGATCGGCTAGATATGAAAGTTCCACAACACAATTGTTATTAAGCTAGTGTAAGGATGATGCATTGGATACATCAAATGCATATGATTTCTATAGATGAAGAGAAGGAAAATGCAATGTATGAAAGACATGGAATCCCTATTTGATCTCAAACACTCATTCAGCGCCGGACTAGCTGCGGATGTGAGCTCTGCAGCAAGGAACCAGAGACATGGATCACCTATTCTTCAATTATGGATTCAACAATACCATTAGAAATCACATTAGAGACTAGATGGGTATCACTTAATGCATGACAGCACTGGCTGAGAAAGGAAGCTCTAGGAGTAGGAACCTCATGGAAGAACAGAGCAAAAAAGATAGCACTCGTCTATACAGTATGCCAAATAAGGAATCCACACAACAAACTGATCTTCGAAACATTACATGCATCAAAGATCTACATAATAGTATCATACACAAAATACAAACACATATATAAGATTTTATTTGTCGTAAAGCTTTTAGTCTAGTTTCTTTTTGAACATGGGTTAGCAAGCTTACACTAAGCCGGTTTTGATGGACGGGTATTGTATGATTTCATTTGATAACGTACTGTATCTGAATCTGGAATGGCCCAATCATTGTGTATAAATTTTTTTGAGTAATTGAAGATTACATTTATTGATTAAAAAAAAGCCATATCAGAGAGAAGCAAGTGAAGAAGATGAGTCACATGGAAACTATTTGTTCCTCCAATGTTCAAAGGAGATCCGTAAATGAGGCAAGAATGCTACTGTGAAGACTCCTAATGAAATGTAAAGACCCACTCTTAATGTAAGACGCTCTAAAAGGAAGAGTTGCTACACTAGTAGGGAAATAACAATCAAACAAACCCAAAAAAAGGAAAATAACATGATTTTATCAGTGACGAAGGAAAGGCAGGCCGGCCCCTCTATCATACTAACCTTGTGGCCTTCCATATAGGGGACTGAAAAGTCATTCTATCATATCAACAATATGCATTCTCAGCAGTGGTGGTTTATAAATCCTTGCAGAGTCACATATGTTTTGTGTTGCAACTAAAGACTACAAACACATGCATCAAACCCGACGGCATGGAATATTATGATGATCATCCTTTCAATTTTCATGATATTCTACTATGAAGCTGTGTGAAACATATGCAGCCGCAAACATGGATCCCTGTACAAGGATAAAATCAATAACTTTTCAGCCATTAAACATTTGGTCTAGGTCTAAACATCTTGAACCAAGCATTGCAGTTCATGAAAAAAAAAAGGTTGCGCTAAATGACCGATTCAATTTGAGCTAAAGCTTTGGGTTGGGTTTCATCTTCAAATCAGTAGTATCATTTGTTGTGGAGGCCACCCTGCTGCGTAATCTTTCCTTGACTTTGAACAGAATCTCATGGACTTCATCAAAGTGAGGTTTGGTAGCAGATTTCACATTGTCAACCCATTGCAAAATGATTGGGTGGGGCCCCAACAGTCTCTCACGATCTTTGTCATCCGCAACCTCAAGATATAGCAATTTAATTAGTGAATAACACTGCCATGAAACATCTACAGTACATCTATTATATTAGCACTTTGCAGCAAGTCTAAGAAATAGCAACTTAAGTTGATGCATAAAACTTTTAGAATTGTTTAGAAAGAAAGAAAAGGTAATGAGATCCAAACTCATTTCTGCTATTTCGCACCAGTGCAACAGCTTTACTGACATAATTGTTTTCCTTCATGCACATTTTTACTCTTAAATAGTTTGATGTAGCCTATTACTGAGCATTCATCTTATATATTAATTCATCAATAATGACAGTTTCTTCTACCCTCTAGAAAGAACAAAATGGCAGAATCTTTCAGGCATTCAACAGTCAATATCTCGTATTCAAATGGCACATCTTATACATGTTGCTGCAGCTGTTTGTGTTGTCTCAACTTTCAGTCGTAATGTCCCGTTTTAAGCTTGAAACTTTCCAAAACTCTCTAATTGTATTTATGTATCATCTCCATATAAGAATTAAACACTCTGGTGGACCAATCTTGGTTTCTTTCTTGGGTGAAAAAACATTTCTTTATTGTTGAGATAGTTTCCATTTAATTCCTTAACTATTCTAGCATTTCTAATTTTCCTAGTGAGGCACTCTAAATTGAAATGTAATTTTCCCAAAAATTATCATCTCTATTCTTTGTGTTTGTAAGCATTATTTTATATCTCAGGATGCCATAAAGTATAAAATGAATGGTATGAAGATAATTATATTTTTAGCTATTGTTAATTGTTGGATAAATAATGTGATTTTGGGAAAGTTGAGATTGATAGTGCAAATTAGGAGCACCTAAGGGGCATTTATAAAATTTGGGAAATTAAGAGGGGAAGAACATGATGCCCTCCAGTACAATTAAATCCTAGTGTAGGAAAAATGGAAGGGCTGCAGATTTCATGTGCTGCTCGTGCATTACAAAGGGGTGACACCTAATCTTGTGGTTGAGGGCTAAGTCCCTTGTTTTTCTCCATCTTCCCCAAAGCACCTCTTCCTCTCTGTCTGCTGTCTCTATTGTCCTCTCCATTTCCTCTCCTTATTGCCCTAGGTGGAGGAAAATCTTCTCTTGTGATTGGAGGGTATTATAGGCAATTTGAAGGTAGCCCTAGGGACCATACAGGGTCCTTAGGAAGGTTAGAACTAAAAAGTGTCTTTAATATTCATTGAGAGTTTTGATGTTTAGAACAATCCTAAGGGCCTTGCGGACATGTTTTGGAAGAGACAAACCCTATTATTCATGGTGAATGCCTTCAAACTGTCAGTCTAGAACTTTTCATTATTATCAAATGATGATAAAGATAGGAAGTGGCTTTGGAAAATGAGCAGGACAATTGAAGATGTTTCTACAATCAGTCAGTAAACTAAAAGGTTGTGCGGTTCAGATTCTCTTGTTAGAAGCAAGATGATGGTTTGGTGTACCATTTCTTCATGTGCATAATGGCATCAGCCTTACAAATCATTCTTGGTGTTTGAGATAGTTAAATAATGGTTTCAATCTAATGCCTTTATATGTATGGTACACAATGGTAGATGTTGGTCGTATTTTTGTGTATAGTTGAGCCATTTGAATTGGCACGCACATTATTATATGTTTCGATTGTTGATTGACTTGAAATGCAGGTGTGAACAGTGTGGTGGATGGCAAAGTGAAAATCTGGTCTAGTATTATAAAAGAAATGAATCATAGTTGGGTGGATGGAATTTTTCTTGCAGTGTTGCCATGTTTAGTTTAGTTCTGCATAATCATTGATAATTATCTACTTAGTCGACATGAGCTAATACCTATAAATATTGTTGCTTCAAGATTTTCATGTGAGAGGAGGCACAAGATCATAGGATGTTCATAGAAAATAAAGGATATGCCAAAGAGACTGCATTTTTCTTGTCTAGAGTTGCTAGTCTTTTGTTATTTGTTTCATGTTGTGGTTGAGGGTAGTATTGTAGTGTCATCAGTAATTGGAGTTGCGGTATTTTAGTTCTAATGTTTTATCTAAACAAATGTTAGTCTTTTAGTATAAGGTAATGTGACTTAGCTGACCGAAAGTTTCTGTAGGTTGGATTTTTTCTGAAGGGCGATTCTGTGGGCGATTTTTCATTTGCGGGCGCTCCCGCGCCTTTCCTTGCTTGTCATCGCCGGCGTCTCCGGAAGCCGGCGATGTCCCTTCCCTCATCCTCCATTCCCACGAATCCCCCGCCCATCGCAATTCCCTCATCTGAAATTGCTAAGCCATCCTATGCGGCAGTTCTAAAACCGGTGTCTCCCCGCACTGTGAAGAAAAACTTCGAAGAAATTGGAGACGATATCAAGCCAATTATGATCTACAACGACAAGCCAGGGATATTCTTTTCTGAAGAGGAAATAGCAGATCTGTCCGAGCCTTATAAATTCTGTTTGATCGGAAAATTTTCAGGTTCACGTCCGAATCATGCTTTAGTGTTGCAATCTTTCAGAAATTTAGGGCTTTCAAGTTTATACAATGTGAGATTCTTAAGATCTGGATACATTTTTATTCACCTAAACTCGAATGAAGATATGGCAAGATTATGGACAAGAGGTATTTGGATGATCGCTGGAGTTCCATTAAGAATTTTTAAATGGACACCTCATTTTTCGTATGAGGTTGAATCACCTTTGGTTCCGGTGTGGATACAACTCCCAGATCTACCAATTCAACTTTTTAACAAGAAAAGTCTCTTCTCTATGGCTCGGATTGTGGGAAAACCGATTAAGCTGGATGAAGCCACAGCAGATGGATCAAGGCTCTCGATGGCAAGGATTTGCATAGAAGTTGATCTTCTTAAGCCAAAAGTAGAAGATTTCTGGATTGGAATAGGAGCTGAGAGGAGAATACAACAAGTAGTTTTTGAAAAAATTCCCAAATATTGTCAGCATTGTATGCATCTGGGGCATTCGATAGAGGAATGTTATATGCTAGGCAATAAGCCGAAGCCTGTATGGAAGGGAGATATCCAAAATACAGTACCTATGGAGAGGATCTGAAGCATCTTTCAAATCAAAGGAATTCTGATGCACAACAAGGAGATGCAGATGCAGGGCAGGAATGTACCAACTGGCACAATGTTAAGCATCAAGGAATTGTAACAGATTTCTGGGCTAAAGATGGATCAAAAGGAATAAAAGTAGAGGTTTATATATGGCTGATAAACAAATTTGGAGTAAAAAGGAGAGATTGGTAAGTCCAAACTAACTGAAGAGAAGGAAAGGGAGAGGAATGACAATAAGTTTCAAACGTTGTCTGGTTTAGAAGAAAATGAGTTGTTACAGGAGGAAAGGGCAGTAGTGGAGGAATATAATATGGACAACAGTTGTGATGCTGGAAAAGGAACAATCACTGATGTCCTTGTTGAACAGAGACAAGCTGGAATTTTGGAGGCAAAGGGGGTGAGGAAAATGATCTTAAAAGAAAACATAATGTGGAGCAGGAACAAATACAGTCTTTGCAGAGTTTTTCCTCACATGATATTCAGTCTATAAAGAAAGGGAAGTGTCTAGTTGAAGTCAGGAAACTACAACAAGAAGGTATGCTAGGCATCCAAGGAATATTACCAACTCATCCAGAAAATCAAACAATGACCCCTGCAGAAGATCAAACAATGTTCCTATAGAAGGAATAATTCACCAGTGGTGGAGTCAGATGGGGTAGTCATATCCAAATCCTTTATAGAGGAGGCTGACACTGATGATGAGGATGAAGGAATAGGGCAGTTGTGCAGGCCTTCCTCATTACCCTTGGATATAAATAAGGTTCCGACTCAGAGCAGGATTTCATCTATTGCATATGCTCATATGGGAGAATCCCAAAGAGTTACCAGAAGTAAATCAAAAGCCTGCAAGCTACCTCTTCAGTAATTCTTTAAATGGCAGGAATGATATGGAATATTAGGGGAATAGGTAACTCTGCTTCACTTAGAAGAATCCTTTTCTTTAAAAAGCACTTCCATTTAAAATTTCTGGGAATACTAGAACCCTTATAGCATTGGAGGCTAATTCCATGTCACAAAAGTTAGGATTTTCTTCTATTATCTCAAATTGTTCCGGCAAAATTTGGTTTGCGCATGACAATAATATAGTATGTGAGGTGTTGGTAGATCATGAGCAATTTCTTCATCTGTTATTAAAATCTGCTCTTTTCTCTTCTGATATTATGATTACGGTAGTGTATGCAAAATGCTCTAGGGTGAGCAGGTATGAGCTTTGGGAGAAGTTAGAAAGTATAAAACCAGATAGTGAGATGCTCTGGATGATTGGAGGTGACTTTAATGTCATTGCTAAAGCACAGGAGTCTTCGGCAGGTTATATTAATGGTTTTGGAGCAACAAATGATTTCAGTAATTTCATAATGATTACGGGGCTATTAGACGCTGGTTTTGTAGGAGATCCTTATACCTGGACAAATAACAAAGTATGGAAGCGTCTTGATAGAGTATTGATCTCATCATCATGGCAGGATCATGGATATTCAGTGAGGGTGGAGCACCTAAGCAGGGCTGCTTCAGATCACTGCCCACTGCTAATTTCCTTTTCAAATTTTGTGAAACCTATAGCCTCCTTTAGGTTTCAAAGAATGTGGCTGAGACATCATGGCTTTATGCAGACTGTGAGATCAAATTGGAATCTTCCTTGCTATGGTCATGGATTACAGAAATTACAATCCAAATTGCGAAGACTTAAAAATCATTTAAAGTGGTGGAATAAAGAAATTTTTGGGAACATTCAGGATAATGTTCAGAGGGCAGAAGATCAATTTTCAGAGGCAGAGAAAAAGTATGACTCAGATCCAACCGAAGAGAACAAAATCTATAGAAATAAATGTCAAGCACACCTTTTCAAAACTATGCAAATGGAAGAAGATTTTTGGAAGCAGCGGGCAGCAGTAAAATGGATGAAAGAAGGAGAGAAAAATACTAAATTCTTTCATTCTTTGGTGCAAACTAGGAGGATGGCTAACAGAATTTCTAGAATATGGGATGAAGGAGCCTGTTTGGATGACCCAGAACATATTAAAGCTTCGGGAGCTGCTTATTTTGAAAAATTGTTAACAGGTGATAGTTTTAATGGGGATATAGCGGATCTGAGTCATATCCCTTTGCTGATTAACAATAAGGAAAACACGGACTTGACAGTTCTGCCGTCTATGGAGGAAATAATACAAGTCATTGGTGAAATGGATCAAGATAGTGCAGCTGGTCCAGATGGCTTCTCGGCCTTCTTCTATGTCTCTTGTTGGGATATTATTAAAGAAGATGTGTATCATGCGGTGTTAGACTACTTTAAAGGTGGATCTTTACCAAAAGGGATGAATGCTACAACCATCATTTTAATACCAAAAGTTGAAAATGCGCAAAGCTGGCAAAACTTTAGACCTATTAGTCTTTGCAATGTTTCTTATAAAGTCATTTCAAAGTTGTTGGCAAATAGACTGAGAAAGGTATTAACCAAGATAATATCTCCGGCGCAAAGTGGTTTTGTAGAGGGAAGGTTGATTCAAGACAATATACTTTTGGCTCAAGAGTTAAATCACAAACTTAACCATCATGTGCGTGGAGGGAATTTGATCTTGAAACTTGATATGGCTAAAGCCTTTGATCGAATTCAGTGGAGCCTGCTCTTTAGAATTATGGAGGCTTTTGGCTTTTCAAATTCCTTTATTAATCTTAGCAGAGGATGTGTTGCTCATTGCTGGTTTTCGGTTAGTTCAATGGCTTTCTCTCAGGTTTTTCTCCAAGCAAAAAGAGGACTCAGACAAGGTGACCTATCTCTCCTTTTCTGTATATTATAGCTGCTGAATTTTTTTCTAGAGGATTAGAGGAGTTATTTTCTAAAAATCCTAAAATGTGGTTTTCTATGAACAATGATATGAAAATCTCTCATTTAGCATACGCGGATGATGTTATGATCTTCATGAACGGCTCTATTGATTGTGTTAAGAAGTTAAAAGCCTTTCTTAGCTCCTATGAGGAGCAATCGGGACAAGCTATAAATGCAGGTAAGAGTATGTTATATCCATCAAAAAGGATAACAGGTGCACGAAGGGACTCTATCATGCGTATTACGGGATTTGCAGAGGGGATTTGGCCAATAAATTACCTGGGAACTCCTATCTTTAATGGTAATAAAAAATCTGCATATTATTTACCGTTATTGGACAAGATAAAGAAGAGGTTATTTGGATGGAATTTATCAAAACTTACTTATGGTGGTCGGCTTCTTTTGATTCAAAGTGTTTTGAGCTCCATGCCATTGTATTTACTACAAGTTCTTCTTCCTCCATTGTCTTTTCTCCACAAATTAGAAATGACCTTTGCAAACTTTTTCTGGGGTTCATCAGATTCAAATAGGAAAATTCATTGGATAGCTTGGAAGAAGGCCTGTCGACCAAAATTGGAAGGGGTCTAGGTGTGAGAAGTTGACAGATCTTAGTACTGCTATGGCTGTCAAATTGTGGTTTAGATTTAGGGAGCAAGGCACTCCATGGGCAATCTACTTGGAAAAGACGTATTGTAAAAAGTTGCACCCAGCTATTGCTCCTGTTAAAAGCAATGCCTCCTCAGTTTGGCGTAGGATGTCTAAAATCCGTAATTTTGCAGAATCAAACACTGGATGGATATTGGGGGAAGGAAAACTCAGTTTTTGGTTCGATAATTGGCTGGATAGTGGGCCTTTATATCAAAACTGCAACTTGCTGGATATGCACAATGCCTTGATTTCAGATTTTATGGAAGATGGCGTCTGGAAACAGAATCTTATTAGGCCTTTATTATCTGAGAATTTAGTGGCATAAATAATTAAATCCCCTATTAATTGGGGGGAACGGGATCGACTGGTATGGAAACCATCCATGGATGGTAATTTTTCTTTAAAGTCAGCTTGGAATTGTTCCCGTTCAGCTCAGTTAATTGACCCATTCAGGACTGTTATTTGGAGTGGCATTCTTTCTCCAAGTATTTCCATTTTTGCATGGCGTTTTCTAGAAAAAAGGCTCCCTGTGGATACCATCTTGCAAAAGAGAGGAATACAGCTAGTCTCTAAGTGCCAATGCTGCAGGTCAATAGAATCCTGGGACCATTTGTTCTTTAGTGGCTCGATAGCAAGGAAGGTGTGGTCTTATTTTACTTGTACATTCTCATTGAGCAGCCATTTCCCTTTAGAGGTTTGGAAGATTGGTCAAAATTGGTTAAAAGGTGGACATGTCAGAGAAATAGTTCCTTTTTTAATTTTATGGAATTTATGGAATGCCAGAAATGAAGCCAAGCATCGAGATGTTAAAATGGAGGCACAAAGGATCTGCAAAAACATTAAACAATACTTTCATTTGGGCAGTGCTGCAGGTCTCATTATGAATAGGCATTGGAAAGGATATACGTCGGTTGCCAGGGCTTGGGGATTGAATTGTAAACTAAAAACTAAAAGCACAATTTCAGTAGTGCATTGGAGAAAGCCAAGCCTGGGATGTTTCAAATTGAACACAGACGGTTGCTCGAAGGGTAATCCAGGTGAAGCCTCATACGGAGCAATTATTAGAGATCATGAAGGGCTTTTTATTATGGCTAAGCAAGGCACCCTAGGAATAAATTCTAATATAATGGCTGAATTCATGGCAATCCTTGTTGGGTTAGAAATGTGTAAAGCACATAATCTCTGGCCAGTTTGGTTAGAATCAGATTCTCAAGTTGCTTTGAGGATCATAATGTCTTCGATGGTAGGTTGGGAGTTCCGGAAGATTGTATTGGAGATTAGACAGCTAATCAGGAGATATAATGTATCTTGTTCGCATGTATATAGAGAAGCAAATGCAGCGGCGGATTATCTAGCAAACCAAGCCTTTAGTTGCAACGGTGAAAGAGTTTTAATGGAAGGAACGAAGGACAAGATACTATACGGTATTTGCAAGGTAGATAAATTGGGATTGCCCTACATTAGAATGGCTCGAAGATCATTTTAAAATCTCATCTGAATTTTATTCTATTGATTACTCTTTTCATATAATGGTTTCTCCGGGTTTCTATTGATGACTTAAGGGGGGTTTCAGATTTTCTGGTTGTCCAATGAAGTGAGATTCTGATGCTATGCTTTGTTGGGTTTTCATATGTTCTAAAAAGAAGAAGAATTTTTTGTAGGCCTTTTAATATTGGTCATCATATATGGTTGCTGGCTCCTTGGTAGTGTCATGGATTTTGTTTATATATATAATTTGATCAATTGGATATTGAAGTTAAATATCAATTCTGATACGGAGAAATCTGTTTCTGAAGTCATTAACATAGTATCATGGTCTTAGTTCTGTTTTAGCCTGGGTTGATCATTCTTCATTTCTTAAAAAGCTTATATGGAATTCTGATCTTTGGTGGATCATTCTTTATGTCTGGTTTTCTTAAAGGCTTATATGGAATTTTGAACTCCTAGTTTATAATGCGAGGTTTTGGCTATCAAACCCTTATTATACTGTAAGTCACATTCTCTGTGGATGGGTTTGGAAGTGGCTGATATTCTGATAAAGGTTTAAAAGGAATTCTGTCCTTCTAGTTATCCTTAATGAATGATTTCGGTCAGATGGGATGGAAGTTATTTGATTTGAAATTTGCAAAGAAACAGAAAAATCTGGTAGTGTTTGAAGATTTGAAGAAGATACACTCAAGTGGATGAGTACATGAGAATCCGGACTTACAGATATTCCAACTCACTGAAACGTATTTGCTGAATGCTTGGAGATTCATGAGGGCAGCTTGGCCCCTATATAAGGTAACCTGGTGATTTCAATTGATGGCTTTTAAAGATGATATGATTTTCTATGTTAAATGGTTCAAGCATACTGAAAATCATATGTATTACGGAGGTGAAGTCCAAGAGGTCGAAGGCATGGGATAAAGTTCTAAATAGAAGATCCTGTATAAATTCCTACTCATCATTTGTTTTGACTCCCTTTAATGTAAATTTTTTTTTTTTGTTGTTTTGTTTCTTTTTTGTAATCCCATACTAGAAGGTTTGGTTTGGTCCCCCTTCTAATATGGTTTCCTTTACTTCTTGAAATAAAATTCTTCATTTCGTCAAAAAAAAAAAAGTATACTTGATCTTATTAGAATTGGCTTCCCTAACGTACTATCATCTAACCGCCACCCAATACTAGGTTGATCAAGTTTCAATTATTCCTTTTCCTATAGCCGTTCTAATATATGCATAAAATTTAAATATGAATGACATGTCATATATTTTTTAAAAGAATAGCAGATGCATGTCATGGCAATTATGCATGAGTCAAACAAGTCCAAAGCATTTTATTTAAGTTTCTAAAAATGTATCAAATTCCCGATTTGATACATGTCGAGTGAACCCGCGAATATGTCAACCCACTTTGACATATTAATTTTAATTGTTATACTTTGGGTAAAATTTTACTTTAGTTTGAGTTTAAGTTATTTAAGATTTTAGTTGGATTCAGGTTAATTACGAATTAATTGAGGTTGAATTAATTAGAAATTAATTGAGTAGGATTAATATTAAGTTAATTTAATTGAAGTTATAATTTTAATTCAACTTAATTTTACTTTGAATTTAATTTGAATTAAATTGAATTTATTAAGATTTTATTTGGGTTTAATTTGAATTTGATTGAATTATTTAAGATTTAATTAATTAATTTGAATTTTTAATAATTAATTAATTTGAATTTGAATTATTTAGAATTAATTAATTTGAATTTGAATTATTAAGAATAAATTAATTTGAATTTGAATTATTAAGAATTAATTAATTTGAATTTGAATTATTAAGAATTAATTAATTTGAATTTGAATTATTAAGAATTAATTAATTTGAATTTGAATTATTAAGAATTAATTAATTTGAATTTGAATTATTAAGAATTAATTATTTTGAATTTGAATTATTAAGAATTAATTAATTTGAATTTTAATTATTAAGAATTAATTAATTTGAATTTAATTTGGATTAATTTGGATTTAATTTGAATTTAATTTGGATTTAATTTGGATTTAATTAATATTAATTTGTATTTATTTTTAATTTGAATTTAATTAATATTTAATTTGAATTTAATTAATATTTAATTTGAATTTAATTAATATTTAATTTGAATTTAATTACTATTTAATTGAATTTAATTAATATTTAATTTGAATTTAATTAATATTTAATTTGAATTTAATTAATATATAATTTGAATTTAATTAATATTTAATTTAATTAATATTTGAATTTAATTTGTATTCAATTTAGATTTAATTCGGATTAGGATTAAATTAAGCATTAATTCGAATTTAATAGGATTAAATTAAGAATTAATTCGAATTTAATTAGGATTAATTAATAATTATGGGTTTATATTCTTCATTTTCATTATTTCAAAAATTTCTTCTTCATTTTTATCTTTCTTTTCAAGTTTTTCTAATAATTTTGATTTATTTGAAATTTTGTTATTTTTATTAATTATGGCCTTTATCTTAGAAAATTCTATCTCCTCCTCAAGATTAAATTTTTCAATATCCTCACAGTAGGTGGAGTAAATAGGGCCACTAGTTAAAGTTTCATAACAATATTCAATATTATCTATGATTAAGTTATTATCTAGGAGAATTGTATCTTCACCATTATCCTTAGAATTATCCTCAGATATATTTTCAACATTAATCTTCAGATTATCTTTAAGATTTTCAGAATTAATTTCTGAATTAATCTTGAGATTTTCAGAGTTATCTTTATAATTTTTTGATTCGAATTCAAATTTATACAACGGATTTTCAAATTTGAATTTGTAATTATCTAAAGGTTTTTCTGACTTAGAATTATCCTTAAGATTTTTGAATTCAACTTTATCTTTAGGATTTTCAAATTTGAATTCGGTTTTATCCTTAGGATTTTCAAATTTGAATTCGGTTTTATCCATAGGATTTTTGAATTTGAATTCGGAATTGTTTTTAGATTTAGATCCAGAATTAATTGTAGAATTATCAGAGTTTATTTTAGATATAATTTCAGAATTAATTTTAGCAATTATTGAATTGGTATTAATGATTAAATAATTTATTTCTAACATTTTAGCCATATTCACATTTTGTAACTGATTATTTAAAATATCTAATTGACTATGCAATAATTCTAATTTCTCAGGAAAATGATCTAAATTATTAAAAGACATTGCAGGAATTTGTAAAACTTTTGGAACATAAATTTTACGTACCTTTGCCGGATACTTGTTTTTGTAGTGTCCGTACTTCTCGCATTTGAAGCATCGTACATGATCCTTGTTCTTCCGGACTCCTGGCGCTGGTATCCCCTTTGCCGCCAGTGACGAACGATTCTTACGAGTAGGGCACTGATTTTTGTAGTGCCCTCTCTCCCTGCACGTGAAACAAATAATATGGAATTTAAAATTTGACATTAAAATTAAATTATACCTGATTCACCCCTGGGCTCCCCCTCCACTCCTGGCGTCTTTGCTCCGTCGGCGGTTAGTCCGGTGAAGAGCGGCTCGGCTCTGATACCACTTGTTGGACCGGTGCTGTCGATAGAGGGGGGGGGGTGAATATCGATCGTGAAAACTTCGCGAAAATCTTCGTAACTTTCGTTCTAGACTTAGAGTGTTAGCGCAGCGGAAAATAAATAGAACGAAGAAAAACAAAACAAAAGACACGCGGGATTTTTACTTGGTTCCCGACCATCCAGGGTCAGTACATCCAAGGCCTATGCACGGGAACGCCCGTCCACTATTGGTCTCCTTCCCGAACTTTCCGGAGGCGGAGAAACCCGACTTACAGTGTATGATTTACAAGCAATAATATAGAAAAATTAAGTTCGTAATTAAATGAAATCAAACCGAAACAAAAAATCTGAAACTCGGCCGATCTGGACCTCCGAAGTGCCGCGCACCTCCTCCTGGAGCCTCCCGGTCGTAGAGCCTTGTTTCTAGCGCGTTGTCGTCGGTCGGAATGATCAGAATCGCTCTAGAATATTGTCTATGAAGCTGAGGGGTCGAGGCCCCTTATAAAGGCCTCCTGGGGGCACCCCGGTCGCTGGGGGCGCCCCGGAAGACTCGGTCAACTCTTATCCTTGCGCCTACCTCGCCGCAGGTGATAAGAACTTTGACTAGGGCACCCCGGATGCTCCGGGCGCCCCCGTGGAGGCTTATCCTGTGTTCTGGCTTCGAAACAGCAAAACAGCTACTAATCAGGGCGCCCCCGTTGACACCTATTTTGCCTGCTTCATAATTACTCTACTTTTGTGCTTTCCTGGGGGCGCCCCCACTGCTGGGGGCGCCCCCAACACTGGGGGCACCCTGGTTAGGGCCTTCAGCAAGCTGCTCCATCTTCCAATCTTGATACCTGCAAGATATATAACCACAAAGCATAGATACATATCATAGTGGTCTTAAGGACTTGGTTCTGACTTCGGATTTGCACGAAACCCTAGGTCGAACCGGCACGAGTTCCTATCCCCGAGAACTCGCCCTTCACCTACTCCTTTCAGGAGACGGTTGCCACCCAGCCCTTCGGGTGGACTTTTGCTTAGCTTCCGATACCTCCGGACCTCGAGACGCCCAAACCCTGACCCGTCTCTACTCCTGTCCTTAGTCATCGCTCAGCTAAGTTGCTTAGTCCCTCAGACCAAGTCTTCATTACCTAGCAGTCCTTCGCCAGGTGCCTAGTAGCCCTTCGCTAGGTCTTTATTACCAAGCGGTCCTTCGCCTGGTGCCTAGCAATCCTTTGCTAGGTCTTCTATGCCTAGCAGCCCTTCGCTAGGTCTTTTATGCCTAGTAGTCCTTCACTAGGTGCCTAGCACCCCTTCGCTGGGTCTTAGGGTTACGATACCTAGCAGCCCTTCGCTAGGTGCCTAGCAGCCCTTCGCTAGGTCTTAAGGTTACGATACCTAGCAGCCCTTCGCTAGGTGCCTAGCAGCCCTTCGCTAGGTCTTGAGGTTTCGATACCTAGCAACCCTTTGCTAGGTGCCCAGCAGCCCTTCGCTGGGACTTAGGGTTTCGATGCCTAGATCAACTAGGACTTTTCTTCAGCTAAGATTACTTCTCTATTACTCCCCTTTGTCTATTTAGTGTATCACTGACTTAAGTATATTGTCAAACATTAAAACACTTAAAGAGGAACATCATTGATGCAACTTGCACCAACAAAACATGTAATACCTCTCTCAAGCGTGCAAGGTAAGAAAGAAATGAAATAATATCAGTCTCTACATAGAATTTATCCACAAATGCATCACATCCAATAAAATCAATTTTTGCTACCTCAGTGAATTTTTCACAAGAAGTTTCTACATAAGGTATATCAAGAAATATTTCACAGTCAATGAAATCAATCTCGGGTACCTCCATAAGTTTTTCACACTCAATTTCAGTATAAGATATAGCAAGAGCTTCATCATAATAAACAACATCAATTTCAGGCTCTTCTAAAAATTTTTCACAATTAAAATCCATCAAAGGTGTATCAAGAAATGGTTCACAGCTAATGAAATCTATCTCGGGTGCCTCTATAAGTTTTTCACACTCAATTTCAGCATAAGATATAGCAAGAGATTCATCACAATAAACAACATCAATTTCAGGCTCTTCTAAAAATCTTTCACAATTAGATTCCGTATAATATGTATCAAGAATATCATCGTAATGAATAAAATCAAGCCTGGATGTCTCTATGGAATTTTCATAATTATTTTTCCCAAAAGATGTATCAAGACATGCTTCACATGCAATTCTAGATACCTCCCTAAAATTTTCTAAAGGAAAAGGAGAAATACTTACCTGATCGTGCTCAAGTTCTGGTGGACACTCAACTGGAATAGGTGATCCTTGGGTTCTTGCTCCCAACATGCAAGTCCCTACACTTTCTGGCTTATCCTCTGAATTTTCTAATGTATCGGTCAATGTTGGTGGTCCCTGGGACTCTGTGCAATCCTCTACACCTGTAAAATCATCTCCCATGCATGCTTCTTCAGTAGTATCTGCAACTACCATATTAGAAAAATTAGGACCGTCAATAACAGTATCATCACAAAATAAAAGATATGAAAAGTCCTGTAAAGCTTCAGTTTCGAATTCAAGGCTGTCACATGCTTTTCCATCCATCCCCTCCAATTCCTCTGTCTCTATTGCATCTTCAACCTTATCTGTACTCAAATCTCTTCCCTCTATGTCAAATGAAACATCATCAGCAATTAACTCTGCCTCAACAGTCTCATCTGGAATATTCATGCTAATGCTAGGAGGATCCTCTCTGGGGTGATGAAAAAATAGTAAGGAGACTTTTGGTTCTTCTTCTTGAGTTAAAAAATTTGGAAATGAATTTTGAACAGGAATCTCCTGAGGGATGCATGGTGTAGGTTTCCTGATTTTGAGGACTTCTTCTTCTTCTTCTTCTACCAACTTTGCAAGATCAATTGAAGACGGATTAGGCCATGCACTAGGGTCACCTTGAACTGATAAAAATCCAACTCCAGGGCTGTTTTGAGTGGGAAAATGGAATGCTGGAAATTCTTCATGAAATACGACATTTTGAGTGTTTAAACTTGAAACAGCCTCTTCATTCCTCCAAGTTAGTTCACAATCATGCCCCTTAAAATCCTGAGTAGCCTGAGGAGATAATTGTCCTGATCTTTCGGCTTCTGTTTGATTCATTTGATCAACCCATTGTTCAAGGTGTCTTCTAATGTCTTGAAGCCTGGTGTAGAACTCCTGTTGGTCTCGAAATGTAGCAAAAGGCTGCTGAAGACCATAAGTAGGCTGTGAATTCTGAAAATCAAATAGTTGGGGCTGCTCAGATGGTTGAATGGGTTGATTAAACTGCTGAAAATTGGGTTGATAGCAAGGATGATGTTGTTGGAAATTATTGTTCTGAAAATTCTGAAGTTGGGGCTGACATTGTTGATTGAATTGCTGAAATGCTTGAGGTTGAAAATTCTGAGTGTCTTGCTGACAATTCTGACCTTGAAACTGGAAATCTTGATTTGAAAACTGTGAATAATGAAAACCTTGCTGTGAGGGTTGAAATACTTGCTGGCCTTGATAAAAACCTTGCTGACCATAATTGAATGGTTGTTGAAAATTTTGTTGAAAATTTGGATTGTACCCTTGCTGAAATTCTAAAATTGTGGTTGAAACTGCTGTGGTGGCTGATTAAAGTTTGGTACTGCTGAAAGTCTGAATAGGGCTGCTGAAATTGTTGACACGGCTGCTGGTGAAGAGATGAATAAGCATTTGAAAATATTTTGAATCTACAGTCCTGTCACAATACAAACAAGAAAAATGGCAGCAACTGTATACAAAAGATAAAGCAAAAGATAATAAAATCAAATGATATGTCCATAAGCACACAAGCAAAAATCAAACAACTTAACTATTAGTTTTCCCCGGCAACGACGCCAAAAATTTGATGACCGCTAACTAGGTGTCACGAATGTGGGTCTCAAATTTAGATATTTCTTAAGCTGGAAACCCTTTTGTAATCTAAGAATAAAATAGTAGTAAAGGGGCCACAGGTCGTATTTTTTCCTAGGGCTAGTTGAGATGGTTCGATTCGAGCTTGAGTTTATGTGTCGTCGACTATTTTTTGGGTTTCAATTAAGGTTTGGATATGGGGTTGCAATCAGAAATGAAAATGCAATGGAAATAAAGGTAACTTAACCGAATTAATTAAACAAGGAAATGGCAACTAGTGGACTCAACTATTGGGAAGCTTAATCAACCAATGTAACCTAATAGAATTTTGGGAAGCAAATCTAAATTTAATTGCAGCCAAATGCTAAGCAAATGAATCAAAACAATGCTGAAATTTTCGATTGAAATTAATGCCAATCACTAAAAACCTAATTGTGGAATTGAAACCTGATACTAGTGCCGAAATGAGAGTTGAAATTTAGACACAAGCCATACATGAAACAAACTGACTTCCAGCTCACTAACATACTGAAAATTGAACTTAATTTGGTACTATCACTGCCCAAAACTTTTCTTGATACAAAGTGGAGAAAATGAAACAACTTGATACAAAGAGGGAGAACTTATGTGCCGAAAATTAATGATAAATGCATAACTATAACCTGACAAATTCAGAAATTCAACTAATCAAAATTCAGCTTGGGAATGTAGCATAAGAGTGAACTGATACGCAAGACTGAAAGGAGAAATGCAGTATCAAAATCCAGATCAATTCAGAAACTTCTAAGGCAGGAACAGTTTGTAGAAATGCAGAGTAATTCAAATGCAGAACAAGCTTGTAACTGATTTTAAATTGCACACTCTAGTTTCAAACAAAACTTTAGAAGATCTAGGTTTACTCAACACAAACTACAGGAGCTACAACTGAAACTTGCAGAACTTGAGCTTAAATTGGCATGCAACAAGCTGAACAAAATCAAGGAATTAAAATTGGATTGAAAAACGATTCACATGCTAGTAAGCTGATCTAAGTGCATTAATACACTGAATGTTGACTCAAATTTCAGGAATTAAGCCTAGACTTAAACTGAATTTCAAAATGGATTGAAAAATTCAGAAACGAAACTGAAATTGCAGAAACGGCAGTGATACGCAGAAATGAAATTGGAATAAACTGAGGTTAAATGGAACCTTTCACTAACAAGTAGATTGTCTAATTGAATTACAGATACGAAACCTAATTAAGGCAGAGATGATTCAGAAAAGAACACTAAAGCATCTGAAAAGAAGATAGAAATCGAAACAGTTTGCAGAACTTGAAATTACAGCTAAAACAAAAGAAATGTATTAAGAAACTAAGCCTCGATCATTCCCTTGTCTCAAGACCTCCTTGTCGTGACACAAGAGCAAGTCAAGAACCCCTTCAGCTCTGCAAATCAATGGGAAAATAGCTTCTACTTCGGCTCTGCTCATAGACTGCACTCGGCTGGAGAAAACCAATCCAATCTCCTCGATCTCGCGATGTCGAGGTGTGGTTATGATTTGGTGATGATCAAAGAATACCAGAGGACCCTCCAGTAAGCTCTGATGGAAGGAAACGGCACGCGATCACGATTGAATCGATCAGATCACAAAAATTGATGAAACCCTCAATCAACTCTGCTCCGGTGCGAATCCGAGCTTGAATCTCCACGGAAACCTCCTCCCGATGATCCAGATCTTGTTCCAAGGTTGTGATCGAGATGGCCACGCCTTCAGATGGAAAAAAAGGCAAAAGAAATGAAGAACAGTAAGGAAAACTCGAAGAAGCTGGTGAAGACGCGACAGAGTGATCGGAAGCTATTTGCAGTTTAAGTAGTTAAGCAGTGGACGACTCAGATCATTTCAATTCCATCCAACGGCTGATCTTCGTCCGATTTGACTCAAACTTCCCAGATCTTGATCAAGGGTCATAATCTACCTCGGGGTAGCTCGGATCTGCCAGATTTGCAACGGATGGTTCAGATCCCCTTGATCTTTGAACGAACGGTCTAGCTTCTCCTTAGCTTGATCCGACCGCTAGATGATTTCTGATTTGGACGAAACCTTCAGATCCTAATCTGATCGCTCGATTAACCTTAATCCCAGCTCGGATTGATCAGAAGTTCTCAAATGGTCTAAATCTAACCGTTCTTGCATCGGACGGTCCATATTAGTCGACGCTTGATCACTTGATCCAGTCCACTTTTGACTCAACTTTGACCCAACATGACATAGGTCCATGATCCTTCCAAGCCTACAAAAGTAGATCAATAATTTAGTGACAAAACAATTCAAATATATCAGAATTTGCAATTAGGTCCAAAATGATTGTAAATCCTAGAACCTAGGGTAAATCCACAATTACGCAAGTAAAATATGGGTCAAACACGGATTTTAGCATATGAAGTGATCAATAAAATGATACTTATTAGTGGTCCTTGGAGTAGGAGCCGACCGCGACTCCGAACCAAGTAAATCCTTGTGTTCGCGTTTGGTTTTCGTGTTAATTTTCCCCTGTGCATTCTCTCTACAAATCCGAAACGGTTTACGATATTCACCCCCCCCTCTATCGTATTCTATCGATCCAACAGTTACAACAACAAAAGAAGAAAATATACCTGAATTATTACCCTGACGACGGGGATAGTCCGCCTTCCAATTTCTTGACTGCATGCACACAAAGCACTTGCCTTTTTGCTTCCTTATGCATCCCTGAGGTCCCTGTAATCCTGCTACTTACTTTGCTCCAGTATGTTTCTTCTTCTTCTTTCCTTTCGGTTTAGAAGTAGAAACCTCTTATGTAATGAAAGTCTGTGAAAGAGAGAATGCCTCTGTCACCTCAAGTTCTGTAAGATGTTTTGCCCACGGATATGAACGCTTGTCCATATTTAGCTTAGGCGAAACTTCTCAAAACACTGTGGTAGAGATTGGAGGATGAGATCGACCTAGGTTTCCCCATTGATTTGTGCTCCAAGGATTTCCATCTCTTTCAGCCAGGCCATCATTTTGAGAACATGTTCCCTTATGGGCATACCCTCAACTAGGATGGTTGTTGTTAAGTTCATCATTACTTCCTGCCTAGCGGCCCGATTACTTTGCCCAAAGAGTTCGTCGAGTTGAATGTTTTATCACTGGTAATGGAAGAAGCCTGATTTTGATGACACTCAGTCGTCTCGTCTACTTCTAACCATTTCCTAAAATATTCAAACTCCTCTTCAGTATTAATCTCGCTAGGCTTTTCAGCACAGAACTCAACAAGATCACTTTTAGGTTCCTCGGCAGTAGAGACATAGTCTATATTTAATTATCAATCCATATTGTTATTAGGGGCATTAATTTGATTTTCTCTTTCAATCAAAACAATTGGGTCTAGATCCATTTAAAATACCTGAGAATCACAACAATCACACACTTTAGTTTTTGAAAATAAATTAACACCTCAAAATAATAAATTTCCAAAAACAACCAACACCTCAAAACACTGGGAATTTCGCATGCCACGATGGTGTAGACGTATACAAATTCTACATTTATGAGAGGAGATTTTACCTATTAATTTTACTATCTTGTCATCCTAACTTTCTGACAAGTAAAATTAATAGTTGGTCCTCTTCGGCCCTACAAATAATAGCAGTGATTCCAATGGGGAGGATACTATTATTTGTATCTAAGTGTTTACCATTACACGACACTAAGAAAAATTATTTTCGATTATGTGTCTTGCGATGGGAAGTGCATACGCTCTTCAATAATTTCCTATAGTTTTTTTTGACCTAGTGATCTGCAGAACAAGCCCATCCGATGGGGAGGAAGGCACTAAGAGCCGACACGCAAACTTGTTCGCATCACCTACAGATTGTAATCAAGGCCACGGGACCCTTAGGGTCCCTCCCCCACTTAGTTATTTACGTTGAGGTTTTCCACATGCACACACACATGACAAGCACATCAACCAATATAATAGAAAATGAAAATATCCTAGATTTTTCCAACTATTATGGCCTTGGCCTCTATTGTGCCTCCAGTCGTGTCGCCACCTCGTCCACTCCATCCTTTCCATGCGCAAGCCATCATCAAGGTGTCCCCGAGCCGAGATGACTAGCTTACTTATTTACATCCATTGATCCTATACTCCACAAAAGAGCATACATGTATTCTAGATCAAAAGTAAATAAAAGCTTGGCTAAACAAGTGTCATATTTAATTACAAAAATTAAATAACTTATTTAGCCTCGTCAACCCTGAGGATTCAATTAATTACACAACACACAATTAATCACATACAATAACCATTAAAGCCATATAATTGGAATCTACTGCCTGCAACAAAAAGTTAGCATACGCACATCCAAATATTATCCAACAATAATAAAGTACATGACAATGTGCAGAAAAATAACTGAATCCTAACCACACAAAACAGAAAACCTCGCTCTAATACCAATTGTTGGGTATGAACCCTTGGATGGCTTGAGGGTTTCCTATGCAATCACGGGGTGACCATGAGGGACCACTCTATGTCTGCGGATTAAAAATTTAATCCGATTAAAGACCCATCTCCCAAACGACCGTCTCATCGTCGTGTTAATTAATCCAAGTTACAACTTAGCCAAAATTAAGGTTAAGGCCTTGTAACTTTCTGGATTAATTAATCGTAGAAAAGACGACGAATGATCGCCGGTTTTCATGTTTATAATCGGGGTCCATGACATAAATTAATTATCACATTAATTAACAAATAATTAACTCATGATAATTAATTAAACACATGCATATGATAACAAATATCTGTTGATGCAGTCTGACCTGATTGTTGTTTTGGTGTTGACACCGATTTAAGATTAGTTGAGTGAGAATTGCGTTAAGTTTGGAAGAAGTCCTGGTCGGGGACTGGGTACAAAATCTCGGTGAGTGAAGTCGGGTCGTAGTGAGTGATGCTAGGTGAAGAAAATCCTGGTGAGTGAAGTCGGGTCATAGTAAGTGAAGCTAGGTGAAGAAAATCCCGGTGAGTAAAGCCGGGTCCTAGTGAGTGAAGCTAGGTGAAGAAAATCCTGGTGAGTGAAGCCGAGTCTTAGTGAGAGAAGCTTGGTGAAGGAAATCTTGGTGAGTGAAGTCGGGTCCTAGTGAGTGAAGCTAGGTGAAGTAAATCCCGATGAGTGAAGCCGGGTCCTAGTGAGTGAAGCTAGGTGAAGAAAATCCTGGTGAGTGAAGCCGGGTACTAGCAAGGGAAGCTAGGTGGAGGAAATCCTAGTAAGTGAAGCTAGGTGAAGTAAATCCTGGTGAGTGAAGCTGGGTCCTAGTGAGTAAAGCTAGGTTGGACTAAGTCCCGGTGAGTGAAGTCGGGCATGAAGTCTTGGTCCGGGGGACTGAGCAAAACTCGGAGAGTGGCTGGATCTGTCTAAAGTCCGATCAGGGAGGTGGCACGAACTCCCTTAATAGTAGATCGGTCTGATGACTGATCCAGGATGACTGATCAGTCTCATGACCGATCAAAAAATGATCAAAAAGTCTGTGAGGTAGCAGAAAGGCTAGTGATCGATCAATGGATCGATCACGAGACCCCTGATCGGTCATTCTGTCCGATCAAGGGTGACCTAGACCGATCAGGCAAGGGCCTCATCGGTTAGGCCCCTTGATGATCGGTCAGCCTGACTGATCAGCACAACCTAATCAGTCAGCTTGATCGATCAGCACAACCTGATCGGTCAGGTTGACCGATCAGCTAAACCCTGATCGGTCAAGTGACCGATCAGGGGTTGGGGTTTGAACTCTCAGGTGGTTTGAAATCCCAGTGAGCTGGTGGATCGGTCTGGTGACCGATCCCCGATCTCTGATCAGTCAGTGTGACCGATCAGAGCTTCCCTGGATCGATCAGAATGGAGTCTGATCGGTCAGGATGGTGTCTGATCGATCAGGGTAATCGATCAGCACCTCCACAGCTTTAATTCAAATGATTATCAAACCTCTGATTGCTTCTGATGTCCTTCTGATTTCCTTCTGATATGTTTGATTTGCTTCGCTAATCAGTCTGTTGAGTGTGCAGATGATATAGAGACGATACAAGCCAAGAAGGAGGCCAATGGTGACTTTCGCTACGGCAGGTTTGTTTGTTATCTGTTTGCAGGTTTCAACGGCTTCTGGCGGCTGGCGACTGACCTGAGGCTCAGCTGAAGAGGTCTTCCGTGAACTGAGCGCTCAAAAGAGGTCAGTGGGTCAGTGAGTGACGAAGCCGTGGATCAGTGGGTGACGAAGCCTGTCGACGTGCAAAAGGAAGGCATAAGAAGGAGATGGCGAAACAGAGGCAAGAACAACAAGAACAAAGAAGTGTCTGGTGTTGAGTTGTTGGAGTGGTCTCTGTATATTCTTCTTGCTTGAGCGTTTCTTCTACATCTATTGTGCTTCCTTCTTGTAGTCTCGTGTGCTTAACTGATATTCTACTGAGACTGTCTATGGAGAGGTTACTCCATCGAGAAGGAGAAGTTCTTATCCGGGGTTCCGGGGCTTGATCTGCCGACGATCAAGGGATCGCCCACCTCATGGGCACGCCAAGGAGTATGGGCAAGTTATCCCCGAACCTTGTACATCTCTTTGTTAGCGTTGGTTTATTCCTATTTGTTTCTTTCTGTTCTGTATTTTTCCGCTGCTAACCTAAGTGCAGAATGATCAAAGCCAAGCTTTAAGTGGGTGTCTATTCACACCCCCCTCTCTAGCCATCCCAGATACAACAATATCAAAGCGAGAAAGTAACATGAAATCAAGAGGAGCTAGGGAGAAATATACCTCGCCTTTTACCTCGCAGTCTTCTACCTTATGACCCTCCCTTCTTGGACGTCCTGTGGGCGACGAGCTACCAAGATGTGGAGTCACCAAGAGCCTCCAAACACCATGATCTTCCACCCACCAACAAACCCTAGATTTCTAGGGTTTCCGCCGGATGCTTCTTCTTCTTCCCTTCTTCTTTGTGCTGCCGGCCACCAAGCCCTCCCAAGCCAGCCGACCACTAAGAGGAACCAGGAAGAAGTTGAGGAAGATAATGAGGAAGGAGAAGAGATAGTTTTCTCCTCTCCACTGCCAACCTAGCCACCGCAATCCTTCTCTTCACCTTTCTCCTTGCCGCCGATCAAAGAGGTCAAGAAGGCCTCTTTTCCCGATCCCCGACGACTGCTCCCTAATCCCAACTAGCGCACGTCAAGGAGGAAGCCAAGGTGGAAAAAGACAGAGTGGATAAGGAGATGAAAAAGAGGATGAATGATCCTCCTTTTGTACCTTCTTCTCCCATTGTCGCCGGCGCCGCAAACCTAACTTTTGAGGTCACCGCTAGCAAGCCACCAATTGCTGCTTCTCCCGCCGGTCACCACCAGGTGGTGCTCTCTTGGATAAGGATCCATGCCCAAAGCATAAGAGGAGAATACTGTAACGCACGAAAATTCTCAAAACTAATTTTAGAAATATCTAGAATTTATTCCGAATTTATGGATATTTTTATAGAATTTTTCATGGACAAATAAGGCAAAAATGAATAAAAATAGAATGCGCAATAAAAAGACTTAAGTGGGATTTGACCCCGAGACCTTTATCATGAGAGGAGAATAAGCTTACTAAGTGGGATGATTTGTTTTCGTTGAAATAGAATAGAGGGAAAGATAAATAAGGTGAAGTTAGTTAAATTTTTCCATAAGTATAAAAGGGAAACATAAGGGTTTTTAGATTTATTCTTTTCCTCACCTTCTCACCGCCGACCCCCTCCCCCTCGTGTGATTCTCCCTCTCCCGAGTCTCTCTTCCTCCCTCACTCACGGCAAGCCAAGGAGGAGGTCTAAGTGTCTTGTGTTGGGCGGATTCAAGAAGGAGGACATGCTTGGGGATCTTCTCAAGGAGTAGTTCTTCGTTAGAGCCTCTCCGAGACTCCAAGGATCTTCCCTCTCCCTAGACCCTACGCATTAGAGTTGTATGAACAAGCATAGGATGTAAGTACCCCTCACCTGCAGTATAAGTAGCTTCATCCGTATGCATAATCGTCTTAGTTTTATCTATTTGCAAGTATATGCTCATATGTGCCGATTAACTCCCTCTACAGACATTAAGGGCACCACTAGATGGATTGGACGTGCTTCCCTCTTTAGTTTGGGGTTTAGACGCACCGTCGAGTGCCTAGGGAGTGTCCTAAAAAGAAAAGGGGAGTTTTAGGCACGCAAGGTGCTCGAGAAAATGTTAAGAAGCCCTAATATGAGTTTTAGCATGTTTATGAAATTAGCTACCCTTGCTTAATGTTTATGGACCCTAATTCGTCCATTGGGTTGGCTCCTAGATCACCCCTAGGCTCTAGATCGCCTAGTAGATGTAAGGTTAAAGAACAGAATATTTATGAAAATATTTAACTTTTTAAGGCATGTGCTTGGACTCTAGTTCGTCCATGGGCGGGCACCTAGATCGCCCCTAGGCCCCTAGATCGCCTAGTAATACTCAAATGGGTTCAGGATTAGCTATCTCGGATCTATTTAGGGATGCACACATTAGCAGCACATTGCCGGGCCCACAGTAGCATGATTAGTATTTTCACTTACTATATGTATAAGTTTCAAAAGTTCAGTAATAGCTTTAAGTGAAAATAGTTTTAAGATCATGCTTAGTTCAGTTAGATTCTATGAATGACATGTGAATTTAGTTATAAGAATATGATTTAGTCCATGTGCTTAGTATGATGAGTATGTCATGATATCTATTTAGATTATAGGTTTCAGTAAGAATAAATGACAAGCATGATATGTTTTCTTACATGTGTTTTCAAAAGCATGATTTTCGAAATATGCATTGTTTTGTGAGTAGGATGGTACATACTAAGCTTTATGCTTATAGTTTCATTTTTCCTTATACTGTAGATAAGGGCAAAGGAAAAATAGAGTAGCGGAAGCGGCAGGGATGATGTGGAGTGTGTGATGGTGGAACTTGGAATGAAAAGAATCTTGGGAACTTGCATTATAAGGACGAATTATTAAGAATGTTAAATGAATTAGTTTCTTTGACATGTTTATCATTTTCCACATCTTAAGTACCTTTGTCATGTTGTTAGCATCACTCATAATATGAGCCTTGCGAGAATTCTAATAAGAGATTATGTATCATGAGTTGATGTCATGCAATTATGTCATGTCTAGCTTCTACATGTGATATGTTGAGTGATACATTTCAAGTGCATGTTAACTAGTAGTAAAATGCATGGTCTAAGGCTATAGAACCATTTCTGATATTATAGTGCTACTATTGATGCATCTATACAGAATCAGTGCTTATCTTTAGTAGCAAGTTGATACAAAGTTCATGTTTGTAATTTCATGCTTAGAGATGGTTGATGTATGCCTTATTGTCATGAAAACATGTAGAATATGGCCTAGAATTATTGTATACCTGTTAATTAGTAAGCTTAAATATGAGTTTGTAGTATTTTTGGTACAAAGTAGGTTGACCTTGCCACGTTTCTGGAATCTAAAAATTCAGATTTCAGAGCTGCCAGTCGACTGCGACAGCTACCAGTCGACCGGTCGAGAGAACAGAAACATTCGGGCGAGTGAATCCTAGGTGTAGTTGACTGGCAAGATATCAGTCAACTAGTGCCAGTGTAAAACAGAATGTGTTGTAGGGCTGCTGGTTAGTGCTTCAGTCATGCAACGCTGAGGTTGGGGGATCAAATCTTGGCCTTGCTAATAAAATTAAAGTTTTTGTTTAAACTCTTGTGTGCTTCGATTTTAGTTTCGCACGAATGGTTTAGCAATTAACTTCCTACATGTTTATGATTTACAGCAGCATGTTTAAGTTATGAATTGTTAGTTCAGTAAATAGCAAAAATTTTAAATTCTCCCAGTTGACTTAGCATTTAGAAATCAGTAATGAGTCAGCTAGTTAGTAGCGATCCTCCTTAAAGCTTAGTACCAAAAGGCGGGTCATTACAGAGTGGTATCAGAGCAGGTTCCATCTTTCCTCCACACACACATTCAACATCGTACCTGTAGCTTCCAAGTAAGAGTACCTCTCACATTACTTATGTTTTCTTGCTTTTTCATTTCCTACTTAACTGAAGCATGTTTATAACTCATGGCACTTTAATATAGTTATAGTAAATATGTATGTCCTCTGTTATTTAGATAATGGCTAGAGGACGCCTAGCTAGAAGGGCACCAGCTACTGAGCCTCAATAGGAGGCAACTGACATAGTGAATCCACCTAATCTTGAGGAGATAGTGGCTCAGCTCCAGAGACAAATAGCTGAGCAGCAGCAAGAGATAGCCACTTTAAGGGCTAATCAGCAGGCCACACCTACTGCTACGCTAGGACCAAATGTGGAAACCCCAATAGTGATGGAGGTTCCACCTAGAGCACCAATCCCACCAATAGCACCAGAAGCCCCAACAGTAGGGGCTAGAAGAGAAGCATATCTGGTTCAGTGGTAGAAACTCAAACCAGAGACCTTTTCAGGCACTAGTGAACCGTGGGATGCACAAGCCTAGTTCAAAATCCTGGAGAGTACCACGGAGCTTCTGGACTGGCCAGAACATGAGAAAGTAAAGTGCGCCTCCTTCTGCCTAGCAGAAGATGCTAGAATGTGATGGGAAAGGGTGAAGGTCAAGCGAGACATAAATTAGATGACGTCGGCCAACTTCAAAGTTGAGTTCTTCGAAAAATTCTTTCATATGCGGGTTACTAACCGGCATTATGATGAATTCACTGAATTTCGTCCAGGTAACCTATCAGTAGAGGAAGCAGTGAAGAGATTCAACAGGCTGGCTCGCCTGTGCCCTGAACTGGTCAGCACTGAACGAGAGCGAGTCATGCTAATGCTCAAGATGCTAAGGCCAAAAATAGCATTGAATGTGGCCAGCGACGTCCATAGGCCGCAAACCTCAGAAGAACTAGTTAGCAGTGCTCTGATCACCGAGCACTACCTGAACAACATGCAACAGCAGAAGTCAGTCATGACAGAAAGTAAAGGCCAAGGCAGTTCAGGAACTCAGAATCCCCAGGGCCACAACTCTAGCTGGAAAGGAAAGAATCAAGGCAAAAGAAAGCAGTGGAACAATCCGAAAGGGGAGCCAGCCAACAAGCAAGCCAAGTATCCCACTTGTCCCACATGTGGGAGACAACACCTAGAGGTCTGCCGCAAGGGCACCCGTGGGTGTTATAACTGTGGTCAAGAGGGGCACATGGTCAAGCAGTGCCCCACCAAGAACAGGGTGCCTACTCCACAGCCTACTCAGTATGGAGGCAAACCTGCATAGCTACATCAGATGCAGGCAGCACTAGATGGTCCTCATATCAGTCAGGGCAGATTAGAAGCTCCATCAGCCACTACCAATGCACGGATCTTCTCACTGACCAGAGAGGATGTAGCAAATGCCTCGACAGTTGTGACAGGTCAGATATATATTTTACAGCAAAATGCAACTGTCTTATTCGATACTGGGGCAACTCATTCCTTCATATCCAGGGCGTTCGCAGAGAAGTTAGCTATACCTCCAGATGTACTTAGTGGTCAGTTCTTAACCACCCTACCTTCAGGAGAGATTATGGCATCCACGCACTGGCTCCATGCAGTGCCAGTCAGTATAGCAGGCAGAGAGCTTTATGGTGATTTGATCGTGCTGGATATGACTGATTATGATGTCATTTTTGGAATGGACTTCCTAATCAAGTACGGTGCCTCCATAGAATGCCGTAAAAGGAAAGTCATATTCCAACCTGAAGTAGGAGTGCAGTTTGAATACATCGGAGAACCCAAGAGAAAGGCCAAGAAATTTCTCTCAGCTCTAAAAGCACAGAAACTGCTGAATTCAGGATGTACCGGATTTCTAGCGCATGTAGTCAATACGAACAAGAGATGAACCAAAAGCTAGAATAGGTCCCAGTGGTATGTGACTACCCAGCAGTCTTCCCTGACCAGTTACCAGGCTTAGCGCCAGATAGGGAGATAGAGTTTGAGATAGATCTCATTCCAGGTACCATCCCCATTTCAAAAGCACCATACCGTATGGCTCCAGCAGAATTAAGAGAACTTCAGGAGCTGCTCGACAAGGGCATCATACGCCCTAGTCATTCACCTTGGGGAGCTCCGGTATTGTTCGTGAAGAAGAAAGATGGATCCATGCGCTTGTGTATAGATTATCGGCCTTGAACCAAGTCACCATCAAGAACAAGTATTCCTTGCCAAGATTTGACTACTTGTTCGATCAGCTAAAGGGAGCAGTAGTGTTCTCAAAAATAGACTTGAGATCGGGATATCAATAGGTGAAAGTTAAGGAAGGTGGTATCCCCAAGACAGCTTTCAGAACAAGATATGGACACTATGAGTTTGTAGTTATGCCTTTTGACATAACGAATGCTCCAGCGACTTTCATGGGTCTCATGAACTGAGTGTTCTGAGAATATTTAGATAAGTTTGTTACCGTCTTCATCGATGACATTCTGATATATTCCAGGACTCAGAAGAAACACACAGAACACCTGAAAATAGTATTAGAAATTCTTCAGCGGAGCCAACTCTATGCGAAATTCTCCAAGTGTGAGTTTTGGCTCGATCAGGTGACTTTTCTGGGTCACATCATCTCCAAGGATGGTGTGATGGTAGACCCCAGCAAAATAGAAGTAGTAAGTAACTGGGTTAGACCGAAGAATGCCAGTGAGATCAGAAGTTTTCTGGGTCTAGCCAGTTACTACAGGAAGTTTGTAGAGGATTTCTCCAGAATAGCCTCCCCACTGATAGCTCTTACCAGAAAGAACAGAAAGTTTCAGTGGACAGAGGACTGTGAGAATAGTTTTACAGAATTAAAGAGAAGATTGACTAGTACTCCCATCCTGACTCTTTCAGAGACCACTGACAGCTTTGACATATATAGTGATGCTTCTAAATTAGGACTTGGAGCAGTGCTGATGCAGAATGGCAAGGTTATCGCCTATGCCTCTAGACAACTAAAGGATTATGAGAAGAACTACCCTACTAATGACTTTGAGCTAGCTGCAGTAGTGTTCGCTCTCAAGATCTGGAGGCATTACTTATACGGAGCTCAGTGTAGGATTTTCACAGATCATTAGAGTCTGAAGTATTTCTTTACTCAGAAGGATCTGAACATGAGGCAACGAAGATGGCTTGAGCTGGTCAAGGATTATGACATTGACATCCTCTACCATCCAGGTAAAGCTAACAAGGTGGCAGACGCACTTAGCAGGAAATCTAGTGGCACCCTACTAGCTTTGTCTACGATGTCACAGCCCCTTCGAAAGGAAATATCAGAGTTCGGACTGGAAATTATAGTTGGGCAGCTCTCCACTTTAACATTAGTGTCAACCCTGCTTGAAGACATCCAGACAGCACAGGATCAAGATCCTGACCTTCAGAAAATCAAGCAGGGGATAGCAAAATCAGAAAATGGGGAGTTTCGCCTATCAGATAGTGGAATACTGTACTGCGGTGACCGCTTATGTGTTCTGAACCAAGAAGAGCTCCGAAGGAAGATCCTAGAGGAAGCACATGGATCTCCTTATACGATGCATCCTGGTTCCACCGAAATGTACCAAGACCTCAGGGGACATTTTTGGTGGTCTGGGATGAAGAGAGACATCGCTAGATATGTCAGTACCTGTCTGACATGCCAAAGGGTCAAGGCAGAACATCAGAGACTAGGTGGAGTTATGCAGCCTATCCAGATTCCAGAATGGAAATGGGAAGATATTTCCATGGATTTTATAGTGGGACTACCTAGAACAACGAATGGATATGATGCAATCTAGGTAATAGTTGACAGATTGACTAAGTTTGCCCACTTCCTAGCTATCAGGATCTCCTATTCCATGAAACAGCTAACTCAATTATACCTCAAGGAGATCGTCAGACTACATGGAGTCCCTAGGACTATCATTTCAGATAGGGACAGTAGATTCACTTCGCACTTCTGGGAGTGCGTACTGACAGCACTAGGCACCAAACTGAAGTTTAGCACAACTTTCCATCCTCAGACAGATGATCAGACAGAGAGAGTTAATCAAGTACTAGAAGATATGCTCAGAGCTTGTGCTTTAGATTTCAAGGGCAGTTGGTGCAGATACCTGTGCTTAGCGGAATTCGCCTACAACAATAGTTATCAGGCCACTATCAGCATGGCACCCTATGAGGCTTTATATGGGCGGAGGTGTAGATCTCCTATCTGCTGGTACGAGGGTGGTGAGAGGCAAGAGTTAGGCCTACAAACAGATCTTATAAATGATACCACCGTAGCCATACAGCAAATCCGCCAGAGAATAGAAACAGCTCAGAGCTGCCAGAAGTGCTATGCTGATACACGGCGCAGACAATTAGAGTTTGAAGTTGGGGATTCAATATTCTTCAAAGTGGCTCCCATGAAGGGAGTAATGCATTTTGGGAAGAAGGGCAAGCTAAGTCCCAGATATGTAAGACCATACCCCATCACTAGAAGAGTTGGCAAAGTAGCTTATGAGCTAGAGCTACCTCAGGAGATGTCAGCTATCCACAATGTATTTCATGTCTCCATGCTGAAGAAGCATATCCTAGATGCCACCCAGAGATAAAGCCACAGACGGTATAAGTCCGCGAAGATCTCAGTTATGATAGTCGACCTATTCAGATAATAGACCGAGTAGTTAAGAAATTGCAGAACAAGGAGGTACCATTAGTGAAAGTCATATGGCAAACTCACAGAGTAGAAGAGGCAACATGGGAACCAGAGGACAGCATGAGGCAGAAATACCCAGAGTTGTTTTAAGTTTGAGGATGAACTTTTTATAAGGTATGGGGGATTGTAACTCCCGAAAATTCTCAAAACTAATTTTAGAAATATCCTAGAATTTATTCCGAATTTATGGATATTTTTATAGAATTTTTCCATGGACAAATAAGGCAAAAATGAATAAAAATAGAATGTGCAGTAAAAAATCTTAAGAGGAGTTTGATCCCTATACCTTTAACATGAGAGGAGAATAAGCTTACTAAGTGGGATGGTTTGTTTTCATTGAAAAAAAATAGAGGGAAAGATAAATAAGGTGAAGTTAGTTAAATTTTCCCATAAGTGTAAAAGGGAAACTTAAGGGTTTTTAGATTTATTCTTTTCCTCACCTTCTCACCGCCGACCCCCTCCCTCTCGTGCGATTCTCCCTCTCCCGAGTCTCTCTTCCTCCCTCACTCATGACAACCCAAGGAGGAGGTCCACGAGTCTTGTGTTAGGCGGATTCAAGAAGGAGGACACGCTAGGGGATCTTCTCAAGGAGTAGTTCTTCGTTAGAGCCTCTCCGAGACTCCAAGGATCTTCCCTCTCCCTAAACCCTACACATTAGAGTTGTAAGAACAAGCGCAGGATGTAAGTACCCCTCACCTGCAGTATAAGTAGCTTCGTCCGTATGCATAATCGTCTTAGTTTTATCTATTTGCAAGTGTATGCTCATATGTGCAGATTAACTCCCTCTACAGACTTTAAGGGCACCACTAGATGGGCTGAATGTGCTTCCCCCTTTAATTTGGGGTTTAAATGCACCGTCGAGTACCTAGGGAGTGTCCTTAAAAGAAAAGGGGAGTTTTGGGCACGCAAGGTGCTCGAGAAAATGTTAAGAAGCCCTAATATGAGTTTTAGCATGTTTATGAAATTAGCTACCCTTTCTTAATGTTTATGGACCTTAGATCATCCATTGGGTGGGCTCCTAGATCGCCCCTAGGCTCTAGATCGCCTAGTAGATGCAAGGTTAAAGAAAAGAATAGTTATGAAAGTATTTTACTTTTTAGGGTATGTGCTTGGACTCTAGTTCAACCATGGGTGGGCTCCTAGATCGCCCCTAGACCCCTAGATCGCCTAGTAGTACCCTAATGGGTTCGGGATTAGCTACCTCGGATCTATTTATGGATGCGCGCATTAGCAGCACATTGCTGGGCCCATTGCAGCATGATTAGTATTTTCACTTACTATATGTATATGTTTCAAAAGTTCAGTAATAGCTTTAAGTGAAAATAGTTTTAAGATCATGCTTAGTTCAGTTAGATTCTATGAATGCCATGTGAATTTAGTTATAAGAATATGATTTAGTTCATGTGCTTAGTATGATGAGTATGTCATGATATCTGTTTAGATTATAGGTTTCAGTAAGAATAAATGACAAGCATGATATATTTTCTTACATATGTTTTCAAAAGCATGATTTTCGAAATATGCATTGTTTTGTGAGTAGGATGGTACTTACTAAGCTTTATACTTATAGTTTCATTTTTCCTTATACTGTAGATAAGGGCAAAGGAAAAATAGAGTAGCGGAAGCGGCAGAGATGATGTGGAGTGTGTGATGGTGGAACTTGGAATGAAAAGAACCTTGGGAACTTGCATTATGAGGATGAATTATTAAGAATGTTAAATGAATTAGTTTCTTTGACATGTTTATCATTTTGTGCATCTTAAGTACCTTTGTCATGTTGTTAGCATCACTCTTGATATGAGCCTTGCGAAAATTCTTATAAGAGATTATGTATCATGAGTTGATGTCATGCAATTATGACATGCCTAGCTTCTACATGTGATATGTTGAGTGATACATTTCAAGTGCATGTTAACTAGTAGTAAAATGCATGGTCTAAGGCTATGGAACTATTTCTGATATTATAGTGCTACTATTGATGCATCTAGACATAAACAGTGCTTAGCTTTAGTAGCAAGTTGATACATGGTTCATGTTTCTAATTTCATGCTTAGAGATGGTTGAAATATACCTTATTGTCATGAAAACATGTATAATATGGCCTAGAATCATTGTATACCTATTAATTAGTAAGCTTAAATATGAGTTTGTAGTGTTTTTGGTACAAAGTAGGTTGACCTTGGCACGTTTCTGGAATCTAAAAATTCAGATTTCAGAGCTGCCAGTCGACTGCGACAGCTACCAGTCGACTGGTCGAGGGAACAGAAACATTCAAGCGAGTGAATCCCAGGTGCAGTCTACTACACCAGTCGACTCACCAGTCGACTACACCAGTCGACTCACCAGTCGACTACACCAGTCGACTGCTCCAGTCGACTGGCAAGATATCAGTCGACTGGTGCCAGTGTAAAACAGAAAGTGTAGTAGGGCTGCTAGTTAGTGCTTCAGTCATGCAACGCTGAGGTTGGCGAATCAAATCCTGTCCATGGTAATAAAATTAATGTTTTTGTTTAAACTCTTGTGTGCTTCCATTTCAGTTTCGCACGAATGGTTTAGCAATTAACTTCCTATATGTTTATGATTTACAGTAGCATGTTTAAGTTATGAATTGTTAGTTCAGTAAATAGCAAAAATTTTAAATTCTCCCAGTTGACTTAGCATTCAGAAATCAGTAATCAGTCAGCAAGTGTAGCGATCCGCCTTAAAGCTTAGTACCAGAAGGCGGGTCGTTACAAATACCTCCTCCTCTTCCCTCCTTTGCACTGGCGAGATCCTTGCCCTAGGAGAGAGGTTATGAGAGGGAGAGGATTAGGGTTTATGTTGTTTTGCGTGTTGGATTAATTCTCTAATTAATTAGCCTTGTATCATGACTCCCATAGGGTATTTATAGGGCTAAGGTAGGGACCATGAGGAGGAGTTGGTTTTTGGCGTGCTAATGGATCCAAACTCGATCCATTAATTGAGATCCATTCCACTAAAGGATTCCATTGAACTTCCTCACCAACCCCCATATTTTCATATGGGCTCCACCTTTTATGACTCGTCTATCTCCCCGTGTTTAAGATATTGAATGCTCGATAATTAATTTAATTTACTGATAATTAAATTAATTATCCTCTTGATCCTCGATTAGTACCACTCAACCTTTTCATCATGTCGGACCATAGTCCACTTGCAAGATTTGACATGACAATCCTTTTGAGCTCATTAAGGGGGCATCATCATCCTGACTAACCAGGACACGGATTCTGTCAATAATCAATGACATACTATATAATTAATATTATTTCAAATTTACCGAACCTATCGATTTAACAGAATAAATCTCGCCCATTGATAAGTCAAAGAAATAATAAATAATTATACGCCCCCGTCATTATTTCGGGATTAAGAGATCGTACTCCATAATTGTTACTAGGAGCCCTAGAGTCAATTATGTGATGATTGACTAGGGACATTTTGTATCATATTCTATCATTAATAAATGCATGTTTGGTTATTATACTTACTTTGTATTTGTGCCAAATAACTAAGTATAATAATGTCCTTGCATAGTAGGTTCTTATCTACATTATATCGATTGGTTGAATCGATAGTGAGATGATGTAGAGAACACTAAACTAAATTATTCCTAGTCAAGTATTAATATTCAAGGACAATATTAATGCATGGAGACTAGCATGTAGGTTAACTGATGACTTGAGCTCACAAGTCATGGATATGTGATATCAAGTTGACACATGGGTATACACTGGAGAATGTGTACTGAATTGAGCCGCCATGAAAAAGTTTCATAGATTGTCATATGAGTGTCATAAACTTTCTCATGTGGCTATTAGTATGAACAGTCCTTAGACCTGAAGTCACTACGATTCCCTACATAAGGAGTTATGTACTTTGGTATTGTCAAACGTCACCCGTAACAGGGTAGACTATAAAGGTGATCACTGGGTATGTAATGAATTATGCGGAGGGATGTGAGTGATGTAGATGGGATCTATCCCTCCCATATGACGGGAGTGATAACTGTGGGCCCCTTGATTGAGTAGGACTACTAAAACGCATGGACATGCTCAAATGAGTCAATATGAGATATTGAGCTCATTTGTTTGAGTTAGTCTCCTCGGGGATCAAGAAACACAAAGATTGATCGAGGATAACACAGTATATGTCTCATTGGTCAATCTAGATATCAAGGATAGAAGGACAAGGTCATACATTATCATAGTCATGGAGGTTTAGTCGGATCTCGACTTTTCTTGTTACTTGGGTAGCAATGATGCATTGCTAGATGCCGGTCATTGCTTATGTGTCTAAAGCATTTAGGCGCATTGCCAATGTCATGAGACCCTATTGGGTCACACACTAAGGACATGATGCTTCGGGAAATCTGATCGAGAGCCCGAGTTGGGAACTCGGGAGATCTGATCGGGAAATTTGATCGGGAGCCCGAGTTGGGAACTCGGGAGACCTGATCTGGAGATCTGATCGGGAGCTCGAGTTGGGAACTCGGGAGATCTGATCGGGAGATCTGATCGAGAGATCTGATGGGGAGATCTGATCGGGAGCTCGAGTTAGGAACTCGGGAGACTAGTTCGGGAGACTCGGGTCGGGAGCTCGGGTCAGGAGCTCAAGAACTTGGTCGGGAGCTCAGCGCTCGGCAGACTGGGTCGGGAGCTCGGCAGACTGGGTTGGCGCTCGACAGATTGGGTCGGGAGCTCGGCCTCGGCAGACTAAGTCGAGAGCTCGGCGACTTGCTCGACATACTTGGTCGGGATACCTGGTCGGAAGCCCGAGAGGCCCGGTCGGAATTGCAAGGGATATTCATTAAAGTGTTTAATGAAGGAAAGAGAAAAGTCTCTCTTCATTAGAGAAGAGAAGGTGAAGAGTCACATAAAAAGATGTGTTCTTTATTGGCTTTAATGAATGGAAGTCAAAGAGACAAAAGACTCTTCATATTCATGGGATGAGTATAAAAGAGAGTCTAGTCATTTTGAATGAGGAGTGAGTGCTTTCCCTTCTTCCCTTCCTCTCTTCTTCCTCTTCTCCCTCTTGGCCGAAACCCCTTTGGGATTCTTCGTGTTCTTGTGAACTACCTCAAGTTGCTAGCACAACTAAGGTAGTTCTTCCCGAAGATGAGAGATTGTGTCTGTGTGGATACGAATAGAGGCATGGACACTTTAAGGTGCAAGAGATCCGGCGCATCTTGGACGAGCGGGATAAGCGAAAGGGCACGCTCCAAAGGTATACATTGTAGATAGATCTATTAGATAGATGAACTTCGTACGAGTTTTCATTTGCATGGATCACTCGAGGAATTTTGTTTCCGCTACATTTTATGTTTTGGTGTCGGGAGATCCCAACAATAATATATATATCCGATGTCTAATCTAATTTATGAAGTTAGTACAAAATTGGATGACCTCTCTTTTGGTCCTACTCAATGCACACAAAGTGCACAAGTGCAATTCTATGGTTAAGATAAACCATACCTAATTGCACTACAACCATCCCGATGGTTTGTCCAACTCTATCTCAGTTGTGAGCCTCTTTCTTATACTTCTGCAAGGAACTTGATGACATGATCTTTTGTGCGACACCACGCACCATATTATCTACAATGCCAAGTATGAGACATGTTGTGCATATACTAATATAAATATGCACCGTGTGATTTTGCGATTCTCTTCTAAATGTATTCTATCCAAAAGCAAGGCTTTTAGTATACATCCTAATAGGATTATTATAGAGTACAATCTCTAAATCCAGATATAATAACGGGCACGTGTAGTTAGTATTTTATTTCTTTAATTTACCAATAGGCGAGATTTATTCTGCTAAATCGGTACGCCCGGTAAGTTGGAAAATAATATTAATTACATGGTGTGCCATTGATTATAGACGGAATCCGTGTCCTGATGAGTCGGGATGATGATGCCCCCTTGATGAGCTCATAAGGTTCATCATGTTAAACCCTGCAGGTGGATTTGATCCAACATGATAAGGTTGAGTGATACTAGTCAATGACTTAGAAGTTGATTAATTAAAATTGTCAGTAATTTAAATAAACGACGGGCATATGATATCTTAAACACAGGGAGATGGATGTACTCATAATAGGTGTAACCCATATGAAAATATGGGAGTTGGTGAGGAAGTTCAATGGAGATTTTTTAGTGGAATAGATCTTCATTAATGGATCGGTTTTAGATCCATTAGCGGGCCAAGACCCAACTTCTCCTCATGGTCCCTACCTTAGCCCTATATATACCCCATGGGATCAAGAATCCAAGGTTTAATCAATTAATCATCATCCCAAGGCTTCTCTCCTCTCCTCACTCCCTTCTCTATCCTAGGTCATGGCAAGAAGAAGCTTCCCTTCTTCTTCTCTTCTTCTCTTCTTCTCCTCTCAAACACTTGGTGGCTAGCCTCTACTAGACAAAGGGGGAGATGTCCTCTCCCTTTTGTAGTGTGCGGCGAGGAGGGAGAAGGCCCCATCGGCCGGTGGGAGGCGGCACAAGGGGTTGTGGTGGCAGCGCCGTAAGCTTGGAGGAGGAGGAGCTCTCGGCCGGATTTGGGTTGGAGAGAAGGTTGTTTCTCTCCTTCATCTTCTTCTTCACCTTCCTCTCGAGGGCTACTGAGGAGCCGGCGAGGCTTGGGTGGCTTACGGTGGCTGGCGGCGCAAGGGAAGAGGGAGGAGTGCGTCGGCGATAACCCTAGGAGCTAGGGTTTTGTTGGTTTTGGAATAAGGTGATTAATTGGAGCCCTTGGTGATTCCGGTTCTCTATAGCTCGTCGCCCACACAACGTCTGGGAGGGAAGGGACATAAGGCAGAAGACTACGAGGTAAAGGAAGGTATAATTTTCTTCCTTGACTCCTTGTTATTCTTGTCATTTCATGTGGATGTTAATTGATTATTATGGTTTAGATTATTTGTTAGTCATTGATAATAATTAATTTATTTGACCCCGATAATAAAAACAAAAACTAGCGATCCACTCATCGTCTTTTCCACGGTCAATCGGTTAGGCGAATTACAAGGCTCGATCTTTGAGATTGGCCAAGTTGTAATTCGAATCGATCGATACGATGACGAGTTAGTCGTTTGAGATATGGGTCTCCATTCAGATTATATTTTAATCCGTAGACATGGAGAGGTCTCTCAAGGATGACCAAGTATTCGCTTAGGAATCCCGCCAAGCCATACCCAACAATTGGTATCAGAGCTGAGGTTTTCAGTTTTGTGTGTTTAGGATTTGGTTAATTTTTGTGCATTATCATATATTTTATTTTTGCTGGATGATATGTGGATGTGCATAGGCTAACTCTGTGTTGCAGACACTAGATTCCAACTTATCATGGCCAAAATAATAGTTATGTGTGATTGATTGTGCAAATTTTGTAATTAATTAAATCCTTGGGGTTGATGAGGCTAGATAGGTATTTAATTTTTGTAATTAAATATGGCACGTGTTTAGCCGAGCTTTTTGTTTACTTTCGATCTAGATTTTATGTACACTCCTTCATGGAGTATAGGATCGATGGATGTAAATAATTAGCTGGTCATCTCGGCTCGGAGATCCCTTCAATGGTGGCTTGCGCATGGTGTAGGGAGGAGCGGATGAGGTGACGACACGACTGGAGGCGCATTGGAGACCAAGTCATGATAGTTGGAAAAATCTAGGATTTTTCTATTTCATTATGTTGGTTTGTGTGCTTGTCGTGAGTGTGTATGTAAAAATCCTCAAATTAAATAACTAAGTGGGAGAGGGACCCTAAGGGTCCTGTAGCATCCATTACAATCTGATAAGTGATGCAAACAAGTTTGCACGTCGGCTCTGAGTGCCTTCCTCCCCATCGGATGGGCATGTTCTTTGGATCACTGGGTCAGAAAAGATTATAGAAAATTATTGAAGAGCGTGTGTACTTCCCCATTTAACGACACATAATTGGAAATATTTTTTTAGTGTTGTGTAATGGTGGACACTTAGATACAAATAATAGTATCCTCCCCATCGGAGTCACTGCTCTTATTTGTAGGGCTGAAGTGAACTAACTATTAATCTTATTTATCAAAAAGTTAGGTTGACAAGATAATAAGATTAGTGGGCCACCTCTTACGAATGTAGAAATTCGTATACATCCACACCATCGTGGCATGTGAATTTCTCGATGTTTAGAGGTGTTGGTTGATTTCAAAAATTTATTGTTTGAGGAATCAATTTATTTTTGAAATTTAAAGTTGTGATTGTTGTGATTCTCAGGTAGTTTTCAAAATGGCCTTTAACTCACTAGCAATCATACTTAAGGAAAACAAGCTTACTCGACCCAATTACATAGACTGGAAAAGAAACCTAGACATTGTCCTTACTGCTGAAGAGTACAAATATGTGCCCTTCGAAAAATGTCCTGAAAAACCTAGCGTGAACTCTAGTGAAGAGCAGAGGGAGCGCTTTAAGAAGTGAGTCAAGGCAGATGAGATGGCCCGGTGTTACATTCTAGCATCTATGTCGAATGTATTGCAACATCAGCATCAGGCCATGCCCACTGCTTATGATATGATGCTGAACCTCAAGGAGCTCTTCGGGCACCAGGGACAGGCCACCAGGCAAGTTGCGATGAAGAGCTTGATGACGACTACCATGGTCGAAGGGACACCCGTAAGGGATCATGTTCTTAAGATGATGGCTCACCTCAATGAGATTGAGGTACTTGGAGCACAGATCGACGGGGAAACTCAGGTCGACATTATACTCCAATCTCTGCCTAGGAGTTTTGAGTAGTTCCGTCTCAACTACAATATGAACAGACATGAATATATGTTGGGGGAACAACTGGGAGAACTCCAGGTAGCAGAGGGTCTTTTTTGTCAGAGTTCTCAGGCCTTGGTCACTCAGAAGGTTTCTATTTCTGTGCCGAAAGGCAGGAAGAAGAAGAAACAAGGTGAATCTAAGAAGGCGGCTAGATCGCAGGGACCTCGGACTAGCGTGAAGAAGCCGAGAGGCAAGTGCTTCACGTGTAAGCAAACTAGACATTAGAAGGCGGACTGTCACCACCATCAGAGTAACAATTCAGGTATATTTTTTCTTTTATCGTTGTAACATGATTAGCGGTGTTATCTACCGATACCTGGTGAGTAGATACGGATGTCACTAATCATGTCTGCATTTCTTTGCAGGGGTTCCAAAAAACCCGACGACTAGCTAAGAAGGAGGTTACCATCTACATGGGATAGGCTACGGAGATGACTATTGCAGTGGGAGTTATTTATTTGTTTATTAGTGTAACACCCCAAAAATATTATGAAATTTATGAAATATTATCATGGAATATTATGAAGTATTATGAATTCATGAATATGAAATATTATGAAATTCATGAAATATTATCATGGAATATTATGAAATATTATGAATTCATTAATATGAAATATTATGAAATTCATGAAATATTATCATGGAATATTATGAAATATTATGAATTCATGAATATGAAATATTATGAAATTTATGAAATATTATCATGGAATATTATGAAATATTATGAATTCATGAATATGAAATATTATGAAATTCATGAAACATAATTATTACTATGAAATTTCATGATGGGCTTGGCTTAATGGGCTTGGATGTGGATTAGTGCAAAATGTGATAAAAAGGAAAATGAAGAAAGGAGGAAGCAAGGATTGAACCTTGAACCTCCTAGTTGCACTAATCATGTCATAACTAATGAACCAAGCCATGTTACTTGTTGAGAGAATAAGAAACATGCTAGTTAAAGCGAGGGAAGTGAAGAGACATGTCTCTTCATGAGAAGAGTATAAATAAGAGAGGGAGAAAGAAGTTACCTTTCTTCTTCTTCTTCCCCCACTTCAATTTTCGAAAACTAGAGTCTTCTTCCCCACTTCAAATTTCGAAAAGTGCACCCTAGGGTTCTAACCCTAGGAAATTGGAAGGATAAAGGAACCCTTTAAGGTTCTTGCCCTCTACTAGGGCCAAGAGTGCTAGAGAAGGCTAACAAGGGAAACACTCACCATCTTATTCTTCAAGGGTACCCTAAAGAGTAAGAGAAGGAGAAATTCAAGCGAAAGGATGTAAGTATCCCCTCGCCTGCAGTGTAATGGTTATTGTATGTTTTCTCCTTGTTGGTTTCGAAAATGGGGATCTCCCCCTTGAATGAGTTTCGGCCACCCCCCTAGGGGAAGGCTTTTGGTTACTTTTTGTTACATAAGTAAACCCCTTAGCACTTAGGGTATATGTGTATGTTGTATCCTTCAATATGTTGTGAACAAAACCTAGGGTTTTGTTCTTGTATAGGGTTCGGCCACTTCCAAAGGGAAGTCTTTGGCTACTCTTTGATACATGAGAAGAACCCTTGGGACTTAGAGTATACACATATGTTGTGACCCTTCATTTTGTGATGACAAAAACTAAGGTTTAGGGTTTGGATGGGTTTCGGCCAAAGCATGGAACTAGGGTTAGTGAGGGTTGGATTATCCTATAATATATTCATGCTTAGTATATGGTATGATATTGTATACAAGGTGTTTGTATAAATGTCTGTGTGTATGTTTCATTGCAAAAACCCTAATTCTTCCCTACCCTTGAGTTTCGGCCACCCCCCTAAGATTAGGGTTTGTGAAGGTTAAACTACCCTATGAGATATGCTTATGTTTGGGGATAATTATATGTATATGCATGTGGTGTTTAAATGAAATGTTTGATTTGAAACATTAATTGTTAGCATGCTACCACTTCCTATGATATGTATATGCAGGTGGTGTTTGTATGAAATGTTTGATTTGAAACCTTAATTGTTAGCATGCTACCACTTCCTATGATATGAGTATGATCTATGTGACCAAATCTTGTCATATCTAAAGTATGTTTAAGTGGTGAAATTATGATGTATGTATAAGCATGTCTTATGGCCCATGGGGCACCCTTATGAGATTGCATGTGATATGTATGATGAAATGCTTGAAAGGATACTCCACTAAGTATGGGATCAAGAACACCCTTATGTTGTGAGGTGTGTCCCTATGGGATCAGAAACACCCTGGAAAAGTGGGTGTCCCTTGAGCAGTGAATTTGGAGTACTCCTTAGCATATATGTAAAGACATGATAAGTATTTTACTTTGTAAGTTGTGTACCCGACTCGTAAGGGGGTCGTTAAACAAATCCGGGGTGCATGTTAACTTAAGGTCATGGCTCCGATAGGACGTAAGGGTCCTGCTCTAATGGGAATGGTGGCTCGCTACCCCAACTCATTAGGGAACGCGCATCATGTGGTACACAGCTGGGCCCAATATGATATGGATGTATTTTTAAGTAATACCATTATGGAATTGTTTTGAAAACATTCATTGAAAGCATTTATTATATGTGAAGAGTATGCTTAAGGTACTTGATACTGCATGCTTAGAAACTTGGATGTTTAGTATGCTTTGATGAACTCATGCTTATGATTTATTATGTGTACATGTTATGTTCTTTCGTATGGGTTTTGCGAGTAGGACAGGATCTTTACTATGCATTTGTGCTTACTAGTTTATGTGTTGTCTTATGCTGCAGATAAAGGTAAGGAACACTTAAACTAAAGGAAGAGGCAGGAGGCTGAAGATGTGTGGGGTGGTGGCTCGGGAAGAAAGACTTCTATATCTACATATTTATGCTTATGTTATGCTCCTTGACAATGAATGATAGTGATTAGGATCTATATTGCATGACGATTATAATACTTGGAGTTTTCATATACTTGATTTTATTGGATTATATTATGGTTTGAAATAAAATGTGAACCTCTCATGTTATGGAATAACTTTTGATTAAAATATTTCAAATGATGTTCTAGCAATTCAAGCATGACATTTGTTTGACATGTATAGGCAAGCATGCTTAGCACTTAGTCCTTGCATTGTTTGTTTTAAATTTTATGCTAGAAGATAGAGGAAAAAAAATATATATGATTAATTGTTACGTAACCCCGCCCCGAGGGTAGATATAAGGGCGGGCGTTACAGGTTGGTATCAGAGCAGGTTTCCCCTCCACCACACACACATCAAGCTTCATCCTGCTGCTTCCAAGTAAGAGATCCTAACCTCGCTTTACTTTATTTCATGTACAGTAAGTGATGATATATATAGAGATGATTTATGCTTGCACAATATAGAGATGATTTATGCTTGCATAACAAGAGAAAGTAGCGTTAATTCTTATGTAGCTTATTTATCACATGTACGATAGATATGACTAGAAGACGTAGCAATCGGGGTGATGAGACTGCACCCCCACCTAATATTATGCAATATGCCAAAAGAAATGATATGTCACTACAAGATTTAGACTGTAAATTTCTGACAACACTGCCCTCGGGTGAGGTGATGTCCTCTACCCAAATGCTACGTGCCGCACCAATCGGAATTGCAGATAGGGAACTCTACTGCGATCTGATAGTGCTTGATATGTCAGATTATGATGTGATATTGGGCATGGATTTCTTGAACAAATACGGCGCCTCTATTGAGTGCCGTAAACAAAGGGTTATCTTCCGACCTGAGGCGGGAATTCTATTCGAATTTATGGGAGAGCGGAAGAAGAGGACAAGCAAATTCTTGTCGGCTCTGAAAGCAAGGAAGATGTTAAAAAAGGGATGCTCTGGATTTCTAGCTCATGTGGTTGATACCAATCCTACAGAGGGCCTGAAGCTAGGAGACGTCAAAGCCGTATGCAATTACCCAGAGGTATTTCCCGATGACTTACCAGGGTTAGCACCTGAAAGAGATATAGAATTTGCAATTGAGTTGGTTCCGGGTACTAACCCCGTTTCTAAGGCACCGTACCGTATGGCGCCGACGGAATTAAAAGAATTACAGGGACAGTTACAGGAGCTGCTTGACATGGGACTCATCTGCCCTAGTCATTCTCCCTAGGGAGCTCCCGTACTGTTCGTGAAAAAGAAGGATGGCTCGATGCGAATGTGTATCGACTATCGAGCGCTGAACAACGTGACTATCAAGAACAGGTACCCTCTACCCAGGATAGATGACCTGTTCGATCAATTGAAGGGAGCCACGGTTTTCTCTAAGATTGACCTGAGATCTGGTTATCACCAAGTCAGGGTGAAAAAGGAGGATATACCGAAGCCGGCTTTCCGAACCAGATACGGACATTATGAGTTCGTAGTGATGCCATTTGGAGTTACCAATGCGCCAGCTATGTTTATGGATTTAATGAATCGGGTATTCTCGGCATTCCTCGATAGATTTGTGATCGTCTTTATCGACGATATCCTTATATATTCGAGTACTCCCGAAGAACATGCTGAGCACCTGAGTAGAGTACTACAGATTCTTCAGAAGGAACAACTGTATGCTAAATTTTCCAAATGCGAGTTCTGGCTCGATCAAGTATCATTCTTGGGACATGTTATCTCCAAGGAAGGAGTAATGGTGGACCCAATTAAAATTGAAGCTGTGAGTAACTGGACCAGACCCAAGAATGCCAGCAAAATCAGAAGTTTCCTCGGGCTAGCCGGCTATTACAGAAAATTCGTAGAGAACTTCTCTCGGATTGCAGCCCCTATGACAGCTCTTACAAAGAAGGACAAGAAATATGTATGGACCGAGGAATGTGAGAAGAGCTTTACGGAACTGAAAAGGAGGCTGACTAGCGCTCCAATATTGACTCTTCCCGAGAGCGATATGGGCTTCGATATGTACAGCGACGCATCCAAACTTGGACTCGGAGCTGTGCTTATGCAAAATGGGAAGGTAATTGCCTATGCCTCTAGGCAACTCAAAGAACATGAAAGAAACTACGCTACCCATGACTTAGAGTTAGCGGCGTTGGTCTTTGCACTGAAAATATGGAGGCACTATCTATATGGAACCCAGTGTAAAGTTTATATAGATCACCAGAGTCTGCGGTATTTCTTCACCCAGAAAGATCTGAATATGAGACAGCGCAGATGGCTTGAATTGGTCAAGGATTATGACTGTGAAATCCTGTACCATCCGGGAAAAGCCAACAAGGTAGCCGATGCTCTCAGTAGAAAATCATGTGCTGCTTTGATATCTTTATCGGCTTTGTCACAACCCTTAGGGGAAGAAATTATGAATTATGAGATTGAGATCATATCAGGACAGCTGTCCACCCTAATGATTGCGCCGACATTGTTCGGCGATATTCTGGAAAAGCAGAATCATGATCCGAGTCTTTAGAGAATCAAGCAAGAGGTTCTCGAAGGCAAGGACGATGGATATAGGATTTCAGACAGCAGAGTTTTATATCTTCGGGACCGATTATGTGTTCCCGACAACTCTGACTTACGAACAAGAATCCTAGAGGAAGCTCACGGAACACCTTATGCGATACATCCTGGGTCTACCAAGATGTATCAAGATTTGAAGAGCATGTTTTGGTGGTCCGGTATGAAGCGGGATGTAGCCCACTATGTCAGTATGTGTTTGACCTGCCAGAGGGTCAAAGCAGAACACCAGAGGCTTGGAGGAGTTTTGCAACCCCTGTCTATCCCTGAGTGGAAATGGGAAGACATCTCCATGGATTTCATCTCTGGGCTGTTGGGACCGAGTGCATGTTGACAAGGATACGAGTTCGTAAAATTTAAAATTTTTACGTGCAGCGGAAGAGTTTGCATAAAATAATTTCCTAAATTATTTTAACTTCGTATCTAGCATGCAACCCTATGGTGTGTTGACATAATCATACAATAAAATTTTGCGGAAAAGTAAACTAATTTACTTTTATACTCGCGTAACTCGAANCGAACGGATATGATGGTATATGGGTTATTGTGGACAGGCTAACCAAGTCTGCCCATTTTCTGGCTATCAGGATGACCTACTCGGTAGAGCAGTTGGCTCAACTGTACGTCAAGGAAATTATCCGACTGCACGGGGTTCCCAAGACCATTATCTCTGATAGGGATGGTCGATTTACTTCAGATTTTTGGGGACACGTACAGAAGACTCTCGGTACGAAACTGAAATTCAGCACTGCCTTTCACCCCCAGACTGACGAGCAGACTGAAAGAGTAAACCAGATATTAGAGGACATGCTACGATCTTGTGCCTTAGACTTCAATGGAAGCTGGTGCCGATACCTGAGCCTGGCAGAGTTTGCTTATAACAACAGTTATCAGGCTACTATCGGGATGGCACCGTACGAAGCACTGTACGGAAGAAAATGCAGATCTCCTATATGTTGGCATGAGAGTGGTGAAAAGAAGGAGATGGGACTCCAGACTGATATTATAGATGAAACCACTCAGGCTATAAAGAATATTCGCCAGAGTATAGAGACTGCTCAGAGTCGGCAGAAAAGCTACGCTGATAAGCGACGCAGACCACTAGAGTTTGAGGTTGGGGATTCAGTACTCCTTAAAGTGGCCCCTATGAAAGGGGTGATGAGATTCGGGAAGAGAGGAAAACTGAGTCCAAGATATGTGGGACCGTATCAGATCCTGAAACGGGTAGGCAAAGTGGCCTACGAACTGGAGTTACCGCCAGAAATGTCGGCTATCCACAATGTCTTCCATGTATCAATGGTCAGGAAATTTACCTCTGATGTGAATCAGATGATAGAGCCCCAACCAGTACAAGACCAAGAGAACCTAAGTTCCGAACGCCGACCTATTCAGATCCTAGATCAGGAAGTCAAAAAGCTAAGGAACAAGGAAGTACCCTTAGTAAAGGTTCTGTGGCGGAACGAACAATTCGAAGAAGCCACATGGGAACGAGAGGAGGCAATACGATTAAAGTATCCGGAATTATTTTAAAGTTTGGGATGAACTTTTTATAAGGTATGGAGGACTGTAACACCCCAAAAATATTATGAAATTTATGAAATATTATCATGGAATATTATGAAGTATTATGAATTCATGAATATGAAATATTATGAAATTCATGAAATATTATCATGGAATATTATGAAATATTATGAATTCATGAATATGAAATATTATGAAATTTATGAAATATTATCATGGAATATTATGAAATATTATGAATTCATGAATATGAAATATTATGAAATTCATGAAACATAATTATTACTATGAAATTTCATGATGGGCTTGGCTTAATGGGCTTGGATGTGGATTAGTGCAAAATGTGATAAAAAGGGAAATGAAGAAAGGAGGAAGCAAGGATTGAACCTTGAACCTCCTAGTTGCACTAATCATGTCATAACCAATGAACCAAGCCATGTTACTTGTTGAGAAAATAAGAAACATGCTTGTTAAAGCGAGGGAAGTGAAGAGACATGTCTCTTCATGAGAAGAGTATAAATAAGAGAGGGAGAAAGAAGTTACCTTTCTTCTTCTTCTTCCCCCACTTCAATTTTCGAAAACTAGAGTCTTCTTCCCCACTTCAAATTTCGAAAAGTGCACCCTAGGGTTCTAACCCTAGGAAATTGGAAGGATAAAGGAACCCTTTAAGGTTCTTGCCCTCTACTAGGGCCAAGAGTGCTAGAGAAGGCTAAGAAGGGAAACACTCACCTTCTTATTCTTCAAGGGTACCCTAAGGAGTAAGAGAAGGAGAAATTCAAGCGAAAGGATGTAAGTATCCCCTCGCCTGCAGTGTAATGGTTATTGTATGTTTTCTCCTTGTTGGTTTCGAAAATGGGGATCTCCCCCTTGAATGAGTTTCGGCCACCCCCCTAGGGGAAGGCTTTTGGTTACTTTTTGTTACATAAGTAAACCCCTTAGCACTTAGGGTATATGTGTATGTTGTATCCTTCAATATGTTGTGAACAAAACCTAGGGTTTTGTTCTTGTATAGGGTTCGGCCACTTCCAAAGGGAAGTCTTTGGCTACTCTTTGATACATGAGAAGAACCCTTGGGACTTAGAGTATACACATATGTTGTGACCCTTCATTTTGTGATGACAAAAACTAAGGTTTAGGGTTTGGATGGGTTTCGGCCAAAGCATGGAACTAGGGTTAGTGAGGGTTGGATTATCCTATAATATATTCATGCTTAGTATATGGTATGATGTTGTATACAAGGTGTTTGTATAAATGTCTGTGTGTATGTTTCATTGCAAAAACCCTAATTCTTCCCTACCCTTGAGTTTTAGCCACCCCCCTAAGATTAGGGTTTGTGAAGGTTAAACTACCCTATGAGATATGCTTATGTTTGGGGATAATTATATGTATATGCATGTGGTGTTTAAATGAAATGTTTGATTTGAAACATTAATTGTTAGCATGCTACCACTTCCTATGATAGGTATATGCAGGTGGTGTTTGTATGAAATGTTTGATTTGAAACCTTAATTGTTAGCATGCTACCACTTCCTATGATATGAGTATGATCTATGTGACCAAATCTTGTCATATCTAAAGTATGTTTAAGTGGTGAAATTATAATGTATGTATGAGCATGTCTTATGGCCCATGGGGCACCCTTATGAGATTGCATGTGATATGTATGATGAAATGCTTGAAAGGATACTCCACTAAGTATGGGATCAAGAACACCCTTATGTTGTGAGGTGTGTCCCTATGGGATCAGAAACACCCTGGAAAAGTGGGTGTCCCTTGAGCAGTGAATTTGGAGTACTCCTTAGCATATATGTAAAGACATGATAAGTATTTTACTTTGTAAGTTGTGTACCCGACTCGTAAGGGGGTCGTTAAACAAATCCGGGGTGCATGTTAACTTAAGGTCATGGCTCCGGTAGGACGTAAGGGTCCTGCTCTAATGGGATTGGTGGCTCGCTACCCCAACTCATTAGGGAACGCGCATCATGTGGTACACAGCTGGGCCCAATATGATATGGATGTATTTTTAAGTAATACCATTATGGAATTGTTTTGAAAACATTCATTGAAAGCATTTATTATATGTGAAGAGTATGCTTAAGGTACTTGATACTGCATGCTTAGAAACTTGGATGTTTAGTATGCTTTGATGAACTCATGCTTATGATTTATTATGTGTACATGTTATGTTCTTTCGTATGGGTTTTTGCGAGTAGGACAGGATCCTTACTAAGCATTTGTGCTTACTAGTTTATGTGTTGTCTTATGCTGCAGATAAGGGTAAGGAACACTTAAACTAAAGGAAGAGGCAGGAGGCTGAAGATGTGTGGGGTGGTGGCTCGGGAAGAAAGACTTCTATATCTACATATTTATGCTTATGTTATGCTCCTTGACAATGAATGATAGTGATTAGGATCTATATTGCATGACGATTATAATACTTGGAGTTTTCATATACTTGATTTTATTGGATTATATTATGGTTTGAAATAAAATGTGAACCTCTCATGTTATGGAATAACTTTTGATTAAAATATTTCAATGATGTTCTAGCAATTCAAGCATGACATTTGTTTGACATGTATAGGCAAGCATGCTTAGCACTTAGTCCTTGCATTGTTTGTTTTAAATTTTATGCTAGAAGATAGAGGAAAAAAATATATATGATTAATTGTTACGTAACCCCGCCCCGAGGGTAGATATAAGGGCGGGCGTTACAATTAGATAGGATAATAAAGTTTTGGTTTTAAGGAAATTGCTTTTATGTACCTAATTTTTAGAAAGAACTCTGGTTCAGTTTCTGAAATGATGGATATTCTATTGCTTTTTGTTATGAAAAGTGGAATAGAAAGATTATCTGTTTAGGAACATGGATAAGCAATTTATGAATTTTAGAACCAAAATCTCCCACGATGCAAATAGTAGTTAATAACTCATCATCTAACCAAAATAAGTGAAAGGAGCCTTCTAAGATGAACAGAACATATCTTTGGCATCTAAGGTTTGGTCATATTAACCTTAGTAGGATTCAAAGGTTGATAGCCAATGGGCCCTTGGGTTCGTTGGTGGTGGAAAACTTCCCAACCTTTGAATCTTGCTTAGAAGGTAATATGACCAAGAGGTCTTTCAAGGCCAAGGGGTATAGAGCTAAAAGTATGTTGGAATTGGTTCATTCTAATATGTGTGATCATAAGTCTATCCAGGATAGAGGTAGCCTTGAATATTTCATCTATTTAATAGACGATCATTCAAAGGCATAGGTGCATTGACTTGATGTGCTGCAAGTTAGAATCTTTGATTAGTTCAAAGAATTCAAGACTGATGTCGAGAAACATCAAGGTAGAAGTATCTAGACACTACGATTGGATCGTGGTAGCAAGTACCTTTTGGAAAAGTTTAGGACTTACATATCAAAAGATTGGGATTCAATCCCAATTGACTGCACCCAGTACGCCCCAACAGAATGGTGCAGCAGAGCAAAGGAAAAGGGTTCTTATGGAGATGGTTAGACCAATGATGAGTTGCTCCGAGTTGCCAGATTCGTTCTAGGGATATGCTCTGGAAATGGCAACATATATACTTGATACCATCTAGGTCAGTACTTTCTACTCATGTAGAAGTGTGGACTGGGTGAAAGCCAAGTTTAAGACATATTCGGACTTGGAGTAGCTCAGCACATGTGCTAAGAGGAGATTCTGATAAGTTGGAATCTTGTACGTTTGTTCGTAGGCTATCCTAGGGGAACAAAAGGTGGTTCTATAGACCTAAGGATCAGAGGGTCATCATTAGCATGAATGCCTGATTCTTAGATAAGGACTATATGATGAACCACAAGCCCATGGAGTAAAAATTGTTCTTAAGGAATTAAGAGGGGACATTCTGACCTTAGTACCAACTGTACAAGAGGATACACCACAAGTCACTGCACCACGTGTCATAGAGGATACACAGGTGATACCTCGTCGTAGTGGGAGGGTTGTTAGACAACCTGAAAGGTTCATGTTTTTGGGAGAGTCTTCGGACTTGGTCCCTGGTGAACATAAACTAGATCCCTAGACCTATGACGAGGCACTCTAAGATAAGGATGCAGATTCTTGGCAAAGGGCAATGAATTTCGAGATAGAATCTATGGATTCTAATCACGTCTAGGAGCTAGTAGAACCATCCAATGGTGTAAAAGCCATTGGATGCAAGTGGATCTACAAGAGAAAGAGATGATCAAATAGGAAGGTTGAGTCCTTCAAAGCTAGGCTTGTTGCGAAAGGGTATACTCAGAAAGAGGGTATCGATTATGAAGAGACATTTTCGCCGGTAGCCATGCATAAGTCTATCCGGATTCTCTTATCTATTGCCGCTCATATAGACTAAGAGGTATGGCAGACGGACGTCAAGTTAGCTTTCCCTAACGGAAGTCTTTAGGAGACCATCTACATGAAGCAACCAGAAGGATTCATTGCGAAGGGCAAAGAGCATCTAGTGTGCAAGATTAATCAGTCCATTTATGGATTGAAGCAAGCTTCGCGATCTTGGAACATTCTCTTTGATGAAGTAATCAAGTCATATGGATTTATTCTAAGTACGGATGAATCATGTGTATATAAGAGATGTGAAGGAAACGTAGTGGTGTTTCTTGTACTTTACGTAGATGGCATTTTGCTCATTGGCAACAATGTTAAAGTGTTGTCAGACGTAAGGGTATGATTGTCCAAATAGTTTGATATGAAGGATTTGGGAGAAGCGGGACACATCCTTGGGATCAAAGTCATAAGGGATCGCTAGAAAAGGATGTTGTGCTTATCCCAATCTTCATACATAGACACTATCCTGGCTCGTTTTAGCATGAAAAACTCCAAGAAGGGTTTTCTACCTTTCAGGCATGGAGTTCCTATATCTAAGGAGATGTGTCCGAAAACATCAAAGGAGATAGAGGAAATGAAGGCGGGTCCTGATACATCGGCTATAGGAAGCCTCATGTATGCTATGTTGTGTACGAGACCAGATATCTACTTTGCCATGGGCATGGTTAGCAGATATCAGAATAACCCTGGACAGGGACATTGGACTACGGTAAAGCATATATTGAAATACCTGAGATGGACTAGGGACTATATGCTGGTTTACCGGGCAGACCAATTAATCCCTGTTGGTTATACGGATTCAGATTTCCAGTCGGATAGAGACAAGAGTAAGTCTACCTCAGGGTTTGTGATTACTTTAGGAGGTGGAGTCATAGTATGGAGGAGTGTCAAGCAAAAATGCGTGGTGGACTCCACCATAGAAGCTAAGTATGTGGCAGCGTCAAAGGCAGCCAAGGAAGTTGTATGGCTCATGAACTTCATCAATGACTTGGATGTGATTCCTGGTTTACCCAGATCTATCACAATTTATTGTGATAACAGTGGTGCTGTTGCAAACTCGATGGAAACATGAGCCCATAAGGCGAGTAATCAGATAGAGCGCAAGTACCACCCAAGAGAGGAAAAGCTGTTGTTGCCTATATATTACATCAAAAGACAACCTAGGAGATTTTTTCACTAAGGCCTTAACAGCAAGAGCTTTTAGGCATGTGAAAGATAAGACAGTTAAATGTATGACATTTTGAGGACAACAAAGTCTTTGAGTATCAGTGGGAAATTATTAGGATGTATATTAAAAGCCTTGCCTTTTTCTGTATGGACATCCACATTTTGAAAGAGAATCACAACAACACAGATGTGTATTTATATTAGTATATGCATAAAAGTTTGATACTTTGCATTGTAGATAACATGGTGTGTGGTGACACACAGAAGATCATGTAATCAGTCCCTTACATAGTTGTAAAGGCTCACAACCGAGATGGAGTTAGACAAACCATCGAGATGGTTGTAGTGTAATTATATGTGGTTTGTCTTAACCATAGAATTACACTAGTGTACTTTGTGTACATTGAGCAGGACCAAAATATAGGTCATCCAATTTGTACTGACTTAATAATTGGATTAGACCTCGGATTATTATGGAGTTAGTATAATAATGGGCGCGTGTAGTTAGTATTTTATTTCTTTGATTTACCAATGGGCGAGATTTATTCTGCTAAATCGATATGCCCGGTAAGTTGAGAAATAATATTAATTACATGATGTGTCATTGATTATTGATGGAATTCGTGTACTGGTGAGTCGGGATGATGATGCCCCTTTGATGAGCTCATAAGGTTCATTATATTAAACCCAGCAGGTGGATTTGATCCAACATGAAGATAAGGATGAGTGGTACTAGTCAAGGAGTGAGAAGTTGATTAATTAAAATTGTCAGTAATTTAAATTAATCGATGGGCATACGATATCGTAAACACGGAGAGATGGATGTACTCATAATAGGTGGAGCCAATATGAAAATATGGGGGTTGGTGAGGAAGTTTAATTGTTAGATGTGTATACTGAAAGACATGCTTCTTTTATATATATGAACATCTTTATTTTGAAAAGAGAATCACAACCACACTAGGTGCTTGTTTATATTAGTACATGCATGAAGTCCAATCACTTTGCATTGTAGATAACATGGTATGTGGTGTCACACGGAAGATCATGTTATCAGTTCCTTGCTTAGTATAAATAGAGGCCCACAACCGAGATGGAATTGGACAACCCATCGGAATGGTTGTAGTGTAATTAGGTGTGGTTGGTCTTGACCATAGGATTACACTAGTGTGCTTTGAGTACATTGAGCAGGACCAAAACACGAGGTTATCCAATTTGTACTGACTCGATAATTGGATAGGACCTCAAGATATTATTATGGAGTACGATCTCTTAATCCCGAAATAATATCGGGCATATATTATTAATTATTATTTCTTTGATTTACCAATGGGCGAGATCTATTCTGTTAGATCGATAGGCCCGGTAAGTTGGGAGATAATATTAATAATATGATGTGCCGTTGATTATTGACGGAATCCGTGTCCTGGTGAGTCGGGTTGATGATGCCCCCTTGATGAGCTCGAAAGGTTCATCATGCTAAACCCTGCAGGTGGATTTGATCCGACATGATGATAAGGTCGAGTGGGACTAGTCAAGGATCTAGAAGTTAATTAATTTAAATTGTCAATAATTTAATTAATTAACGGGCATTCGAAATCTTAAACATGGGGGGATGGACGACTTGTAATAAGTGGAGCACATATGTAAATATGGGGGTTGGTGAGGTAATTCAATGAGGGCCCTTTAGTGGAATGGATCCTCATTAATGGATCGGGTCTATTAGTAGGCCATGATCCAACTCCTCCTCATGGTCCCTATCGTAGCCCTATAGATACCCCATGATGGCATAGAACCAAGTTGATGATTAATCTAATAGATCACAAGAAACCCTAGCCTCATCTCTTCTCCCTCTCTCTCCCTCTCTGCGGCGCCGAACGGAAGTGGAGTTTCTTCTCCACGAGTGCATGCAATTAATCCCTTTCGAGGTGATTAATTGCTGAAGGGGAAGAGGCCATGCAATTAATCTCCATAGGATTAATTCTTGAACGGATGCCATGCAATTAATCTCCATAGGATTAATTCTTGAATGGGCCATGCAATTAATCTCCCTGGGATTAATTCTTGAACGGATGCCATGCAATTAATCTTCATGGGATTAATTGCTCAAGGGAATAAAAACCTGCTTTGAGGTGGCTTGAGGGAGCAGCCTGTTTCAAGAGGCGGCAGCGATCTTCTCCACGGCAGCAGCAAAGTCGATCTTTGCTCACAGCTGCATCTTCTCCACGGGAGCAAGGTTTTGCTCAAGGTAGTCAAGTTGCTCTCACGCAACTTGGCTTAAGGTAGCAGCCGCAACTTTGCTTAAGGTTGCCAAGTTGCTCGCGCAACTCGGCTTAAGGCAGCAAAGTTGTTTTGCTCAGGCTTCATGCTTATGTTGGAGAAGAAGAGATGCTGCTGAGGAGTTGCTGTGGAGAAGAAGAGTTGCTCGGCCACCGACGGTGGAGGAGAGGAATAGTAGGGTTTGTGTTTGGATTAATTTCTCCTAGGAGCAGCCAGCGGCATCCCTTTGGTAAGGGATTGTTTGCCTCAAGGAGAAAGAATCAACTTGGTGGCCACAGGTCTTGGTAGATCATCGCCCACACGACGTCCAAGAGGGGAGGGTCATACGGTAGAAGATCGTAAGGTAACGGAAGGTATATTCTTCCTTGGCTCCTTTCGTTATGTTATTATGTGCCTTATTCATGTGCCTTGTCATCTCATATTTGTTATTTAATTATTTTGATTGCGAATCATAGTCAATAATTATTTAACTGGACCCCGACCATAAACACAAAAGTCGGCGATCAACTCGTCGCCTTTTCCGCGATCGAACGGTCGAGCAAATTGCAAGACCAATTTTGGTAATTGGCTAAGTTGCAATTTGAATCATTCGATACGGCACGAGACGGTCGATGGGAAACGACTCTCTATTCGGATTATATTTTTTAATCCATAGCCATAGAGAGGTCTCTCGGATCGACCAGGTATCCGCTTAGGAAACCCGCCAAGCCATACCCAACAATTGGTATCAGAGCTGAGGTTTCCGGCTTTGTGTGTTTGAGGATTAGTTAATTTTTGCATTTTCATACATTTTATTTAGCTGGATGATATGTGGATGTGCGTAGGCTAACTTTGTGTTGCAGGCACGAGATTCCAACTTGTCATGGCCAAATAATGATTGTGTGAATGGTTTTGCAAATTATTGTAATTAATAAATCCTCGGGGTTGACGAGGTGATAACACGACTGGAGGCACATTAGAGACCAGGGCCATGAAAGTTGGAAAATCTAGGATTTTCTATTTTTCATATGTTGGTTATGTGCTTGTTGTGTGAATGTGCTAGTTAAAATTCCTCGTGATAAATTACTAAGTGGGAGAGGGACCCTAAGGGTCCCATGGCTTCCATTACAATTCGATAAGTGATGCGAACAAGTCTGCGTGTCGGCTCTGAGTGCCTTCCTCCCCATCGGATGGACTTGTTCTGCGGATCACTGGGTCGGAAAAGACTATAGAAAAGTGTTAAAGAGCGTGTGTACTTCCCCATCGGAAGGCACATAATCAGAGATAATTTTCTTAGTGTTGTGTAATGGTGAACACTTAGATGCGAATAATAGTATCCTCCCCATCGGAGTCACTGCTATTATTTTGCAGAGCCGAAGTGGACCAACTATTAATCTTACTTGTCAAAAAGTTAGGTTGACAAGATAGTAAGATTAATGGGTAAAACCTCCTCTTACGAATGTGGAAATTCGTATACGTCCACACCATCGTGGCATGCGAATTTCTCGGTGTTTAGAGGTGTTGGTTGATTTCGAAAATTTATTATTGTGAGGAATCAATTTATTTTCGATTTCTAAAAGTAGTGTGAGTTGTGATTCTCAGGATTTTCAAAATAACATTTAACCCACTAGCTACAATACTTAAGGAAAATAGACTTACTAAACCCAACTACATAGACTGGAAAATAAGCCTTGACATTGTCCTTACGGCTGAAGAGTACAAATTTGTGCTCACTGAAAAATGTCCTGATAAGCCTAGTGACAATTCTGGTGAAGGGTAGAAGGAGCATTACAAGAAATGGGTTAAGGCAGATGAGATGACGCGGTGTTACATTCTGGCATCCATGTTGAATGTACTGCAACATCAGCATCATGCCATGCCCACTGCTTGTGATATGATGCTGAACCTTCAGGAGCTTTTCGGGCACCAGAGTCGTGCAGCTAGGCAGCTGGCGATGAAGAATCTGATGATGACCACTATGGTCGAAGGGACACCCGTGAGGGATCATGTCCTAAAGATAATGACCCACTTTAATGAGATTGAGGTTCTTGGAGGATCTATCGACGGGGAATCCCAGGTCGATATAATACTCCAATCTCTGCCTAGGAGTTTTGAACAGTTCCGGCTCAACTATAACATGAATAAGCATGAGTATACATTTGGGGAACTCCTGGGAGAACTCCAGTCGGCAGAGGGGCTCTTTCGTCAGAACTCGCAGGCCTTAGTGACTCAGAGGGTTTCCTCTTCTATGCCGAAAGGCAAGAAGAAGAAGAAACAAGGAGGGTTCAAGAAGGTAGCTACATCTCAGGGACATCGGACTAGCGTGAAGAAGCCGAAAGACAAGTGCTTCACGTGTAAGCAAATTGGATATTAGAAGGTGAACTGTCCCCGTTGTCAGAGAAAAGGTATATTTTTTTTTTTGTCGTTGTAACATGATTAGCGGTGTTATCTACCGATACCTGGTGGTAGATACGGATGCACTAACATGTCTGCATTTCTTTGCAGGGGTTCCAGAAGCCAACGACTAGCTAAGAAGAGATTACCGTCTACATGGGTATGCTACGGAGATGGACTATTGCAGTGGGAGTTATTTATTTGTTTTTAGAAGATAAAGGTTTTGGTTTTAAGATTGCTTTTATGTACCTAATTTTTAGAAAGAACTCTGGTTCAGTTTCTAAAATATATATTCTATTGCTTTTTTATGAAAAGTGGAATAGAAAGATTATCTGTGAGGAACATTGATAAGCAATTTACAATTTAGAACCAAAATCTCCATGATGCAAAAGTAGTTAATAGCTCATCATCTAACCAAAATAGGGAAAGGCCTTCGAGATAAACCAAACATATCTTTGGCGTCTAAGGCTTGGTCTTATTAACCTTAGTAGGATTCAAAGGTTGATAGCCAATGGGCCCTTGGGTTCGTTGGTGGTGGGAGACTTCCAACTTTGAATCTTACTTGAAGGTAATATGACCAAGAGGTCTTTCAAGGCCAAGGGGTATAGAGCAAAAGTATGTTGAATGGTTCATTTTATTAGTGTGTCCTAGTCTATCCAGGATAGAGGTAGCTTTGAATACTTCGTATAGACGATATTCAAAGGATATGCATTGACTTGATGGCCGCAAGTTGAATCTTTGATTAGTTCAAAGAATTCAAGACGATGTGGAGAAACATCAAGGTAAAGTATCTAGACACTACATGGATCGTGATAGAAGTACCTTTGGGAAAGTTTAGGACTTACTTATCAAAGATTGGGATTCAATCCCAATTGACTGCACCGGTACGCCCCAACAGAATGGTGCAGCAGAGTGAAGGAAAAGGGCTCTTATGGAGATGGTAGACAATGATGAGCTGCTCCGAGTTGCCAAATTCGTTCTGGGATATGCTCTGGAAACGGCAGCGTATATACTGATACCATCTAAGTCAGTACTTCTACTCCATAGAAGTGTGGACTGGGGAAAGCCAAGTTAAGACATCTTCGGACTTGGATAGCTCAGCAATGTGCTAAGAGGGATATGATAAGTTGGAATCTTGTACGTTTGTTCGTAGGCTATCCTAGGGGAACAAAAGGTGGTTCTATAGACTAAGGATCAGAGGGTCATCGTTAGGATGAATGCCAGATTCTTAGATAAGACTATGTCATGAACCAAAGCCCATGGAAATATTGTTCTTAAGAATTAAGAGGGAATTCTGACCTTAGTACCAACTGTACAAGAGGAACACCACAAGTCACTGCACCACGTGTCATAGAGATACACAGGTGATACCTCGTCATAGTGGGAGGGTTGTTAGTCAACCTGAAAGGTTCATGTTTTGGGAGAGTCTTCGACTTGGTCCCTGGTGACCTAGACCTATGACGAGGCACTCTAAGATAAGATGCAGATTCTTGGCAAAGGGCATGATTCGAGATAGAATCTATGGATTCTAATCATGTCTAGGAGCTAGTAGAACCATCCAATGGTGTAAAAGCCATTGGATGCAAGTGGATCTACAAGAGAAGAGATGATCAAACAGGAAGGTGAGAACTTCAAAGCTAGGCTTGTTGCGAAAGGGTATACTCAGAAGAGGTATCGATTATGAAGAGACATTTTCACCGGTAGCCATGCTTAAGTCTATCCGGATTCTCTTATCTATTGCCGCTATATAGACTAAGAGTATGGTAACGGACGTCAAGTTAGCTTTCCCTAACGGAAGTCTGAGGAGACCATCTACATGAAGCAACAGAAGGATTCATTGCGAAGGGCAAAGAGCATCTATGTGCAAGCTTAATCAGTCCATTTATGGATTGAAGCAGCTTCGCGATCTGGAACATTCTCTTGATGAATAATCAAGTCATATGGATTATTCTAAGTACGGATGAATCATGTTATATAAGAGATGTGAAGGAAACGTAGTGGTGTTTCTTGTACTTTACGTAGATGGCATTTTGCTCATTGGCAACAATGTTAAAGTGTTGTCAGACGTAAGGGTATGATTGTCTAAATAGTTTGATATGAAGGATTTGGGAGAAGCGGGACACATCCTTGGGATCAAAGTCATAAGGGATCGCTAGAAAAGGATGTTGTGCTTATCCCAATCTTCATACATAGACACTATCCTGGCTCGTTTTAGCATGGAAAACTCCAAGAAGGGTTTTCTACCTTTCAGGCATGGAGTTCCTATATCTAAGGAGATGTGTCCGAAAACATCAAAGGAGATAGAGGAAATGAAGGCGGGTCCTGATACATCGGCTGTAGGAAGCCTCATGTATGCTATGTTGTGTACGAGACCAGATATCTACTTTGTCGTGGGCATGGTTAGCAGATATCAGAATAACCCTGGACAGGGACATTGGACTGCGGTAAAGCATATATTGAAATACCTGAGATGGACTAGGGACTATATGCTGGTTTACCGGGCAGACTAATTAATCCCTGTTGGTTATACGGATTCAGATTTCCAGTCGGATAGAGACAAGAGTAAGTCTACCTCAGGGTTTGTGATTACTTTAGGAGGTGGAGTCATTGTATGGAGGAGTGTCAAGCAAAAATGCGTGGTGGACTCCACCATAGAAGCTAAGTATGTGGCAGCCTCAAAGGCAGCCAAGGAAGTGTATGGCTCATGAACCTCATCAATGACTTGGATGTGATTCCTGGTTTACCCAGATCTATCACAATTTATTGTGATAACAGTGGTGCAGTTGCAAACTCGATGGAACACGAGCCCATAAGGCGAGTAAATCAGATAGAGCGCAAGTACCACCCAGAGAGGAAAAGCTGTGTTGCCTATATATTACATCAAAAGACAACCTAGGAGATCTTTTCACTAAGGCCTTGACAACAACAGCTTTTAGGCATGTGAAAGATCAGACAGTTAAATGTATGACATTTTGAGGACAACAAAGTCTTTGAGTATAAGTGGAAATTATTAGATGTATATTAAAAGCCTGCCTTTTCTGTATGGAATCCACATTTTGAAAGAGAATCACAACAACACAGATTTATATAGTATATGCAAAAAGTTCGATACTTGCATGTAGATAACATTGTGGTGACACACAGAAGATCATGTAATCAGTCCCTTACATAGTTGTAAAGGCTCACAACCGAGATGGAGTTGGACGAACCATCGAGATGGTTGTAGTGTAATTATATGTGGTTTGTCTTAACCATAGAATTACACTAGTGTACTTTGTGTGCATTGAGCAGGACCAAAATAGAGGTCATCCAATTTGTACTGACTTAATAATTGGATTAGACCTCGGATTATTATGGAGTTAGTATAATAATGGGCGCGTGTAGTTAGTATTTTATTTCTTTGATTTACCAATGGGCGAGATTTATTCTGCTAAATCGATATGCCCGGTAAGTTGAGAAATAATATTAATTACATGATGTGTCATTGATTATTGATGGAATTCGTGTACTGGTGAGTCAGGATGATGATGCCCCTTTGATGAGCTCATAAGGTTCATTATATTAAACCCAGCAGGTGGATTTGATCCAACATGAAGATAAGGTTGAGTGTACTAGTCAAGGAGTGAGAAGTTGATTAATTAAATTGTCAGTAATTTAATTATCGATGGCATACGATATCGTAAACAGAGATGGATGTATCATATAGTGGAGCCCATATGAAATATTGTTGGTTTAATTGTTAGATGTGTATACTGAAAGACATGCTTCTTTTATATATATGAACATCTTTATTTTGAAAAGAAAATCACAACCACACTAGGTGCTTGTTTATATTAGTACATGCATGAAGTCCAATCACTTTGCATTGTAGATAACATGGTGTGTGGTGTCACACGGAAGATCATGTTATCAGTTCCTTGCTTAGTATAAATAGAGGCCCACAACCGAGATGGAATTGGACAACCCATCGGAATGGTTGTAGTGTAATTAGGTGTGGTTGGTCTTGACCATAGGATTACACTAGTGTGCTTTGAGTACATTGAGCAGGACCAAAACACGAGGTTATCCAATTTGTACTGACTCGATAATTGGATAGGACCTCAAGATATTATTATGGAGTACGATCTCTTAATCCCGAAATAATATCGGGCATATATTATTAATTATTATTTCTTTGATTTACCAATGGGCGAGATCTATTCTGTTAGATCGATAGGCCCGGTAAGTTGGGAGATAATATTAATAATATGATGTGCCGTTGATTATTGACGGAATCCGTGTCCTGGTGAGTCGGGTTGATGATGCCCCCTTGATGAGCTCGAAAGGTTCATCATGCTAAACCCTGCAGGTGGATTTGATCCGGCATGATGATAAGGTCGAGTGGTACTAGTCAAGGATTTAGAAGTTAATTAATTTAAATTGTCAGTAATTTAATTAATTAACGGGCATTCGAAATCTTAAACACGGGGGGATGGACGACTTGTAATAAGTGGAGCCCATATGTAAATATGGGGGTTGGTGAGGTAATTCAATGAGGGCCCTTTAGTGGAATGGATCCTCATTAATGGACCGGGTCTATTAGTAGGCCAAGATCCAACTCCTCCTCATGGTCCCTATCGTAGCCCTATAGATACCCCATGATGGCATAGAACCAAGTTGATGATTAATCTAATAGATCACAAGAAACCCTAGCCTCATCTCTTCTCCCTCTCTCTCCCTCTCTGCGGCGCCGAACGGAAGTGGAGTTTCTTCTCCACGAGTGCATGCAATTAATCCCTTTCGAGGTGATTAATTGCTGAAGGGGAAGAGGCCATGCAATTAATCTCCATAGGATTAATTCTTGAACGATGCCATGCAATTATTCTCCATAGGATTAATTCTTGAACGGGCCATGCAATTAATCTCCCTGGGATTAATTCTTGAACGGATGCCATGCAATTAATCTTCATGGGATTAATTGCTCAAGGGAATAAAAACCTGCTTTGAGGTGGCTTGAGGGAGCAGCCTGTTTCAAGAGGCGGCAGCGATCTTCTCCACGGCAGCAGCAAAGTCGATCTTTGCTCACAGCGGCATCTTCTCCACGGGAGCAAGGTTTTGCTCAAGGTAGTCAAGTTGCTCTCACGCAACTTGGCTTAAGGTAGCAGCCACAACTTTGCTTAAGGTTGCCAAGTTGCTCGCGCAACTCAGCTTAAGGCAGCAAAGTTGTTTTGCTCAGGCTTCGTGCTTATGTTGGAGAAGAAGAGATGCTGCTGAGGAGTTGCTGTGGAGAAGAAGAGTTGCTCGGCCACCGACGGTGGAGGAGAGGAATAGTAGGGTTTGTGTTTGGATTAATTTCTCCTAGGAGCGGCCAGCGGCATCCCTTTGGTAAGGGATTGGTTGCCGCAAGGAGAAAGAATCAACTTGGTGGCCACAGGTCTTGGTAGATCGTCGCCCACACGACGTCCAAGAGGGGAGGGTCATACGGTAGAAGATCGTAAGGTAACGGAAGGTATATTCTTCCTTGGCTCCTTTCGTTATGTTATTATGTGCCTTATTCATGTGCCTTGTCATTTCATATTTGTTATTTAATTATTTTGATTGCGAATCATAGTCAATAATTATTTAACTGGACCCCGACCATAAACACAAAAGCCAGCGATCAACTCGTCGCCTTTTCCGTGGTCGAACGGTCGAGCAAATTGCAAGACCAATTTTGGTAATTGGCTAAGTTGCAATTTGAATCATTCGATACGGCACGAGATGGTCGATGGGAAACGACTCTCTATTCGGATTAAATTTTTTAATCCGTAGCCATAGAGAGTTCTCTCGGATCGACCAGGTATCCGCTTAGGAAACCCGCCAAGCCATACCCAACACGGCTGCCGGTGAGGAAGTTTAATGGAGGTCTTTTAGTGGAATGGAGCTTCCTTCTCCCTCTTTGCCTCACACTACAAAAGGGAGAGGAGATCTCCCCCTTCGTCTAGTAGAGGCTAGCCACTAAGTGGTTGAGAGGAGAAGAAGAGAAGAAGAAGGGAAGCTTCTTTTTGCCGTGACATAGGAGAGAGAAGGGAGAGAGGAGAGGAGAGAATCCTTGGGTTGATGATTAATTGATTAAACCTTGGTTTCTTGATCCCATGGGGTATATATAGGGCTAAGGTAGGGACCATGAGGAGGAGTTGGGTCTTGGCCCGCTAATGGATCGACCAGATATCCGCTTAGGAAACCGCCAAGCCATACCCAACACGGCTGCTGGTGAGGAAGTTTAATGGAGGTCTTTTAGTGGAATGGAGCTTCCCTTCTCCCTCTTTGCCTCACACTACAAAAGGGAGAGGAGATATCCCCCTTCGTCTAGTAGAGGCTAGCCACTAAGTGGTTGAGAGGAGAAGAAGAGAAGAAGAAGGGAAGCTTCTTTTTACCGTGACATAGGAGAGAGAAGGGAGAGAGGAGAGGAGAGAATCCTTGGGTTGATGATTAATTGATTAAACCTTGGTTTCTTGATACCTCGGAATGGACTTCCTGGGTAAATACGGTGCTTCTATTGAGTGCCGTAAGCGAAAGGTGGTCTTTCGACCTGAGGGAAGTTCTAAGTCTGAATTTATCGGGGAGCCAAGGAAAAGAATCGGGAAATATTTATCAGCTCTCTAAGCTCAGAAGATGTTAGACGAAGGATGTACTGGATTTCTAGCATATGTGGTGGATGCCAGTCAAGAGAAGGATCGGAAGCTGGAAGATGTCAGGGTGGTATGTGATTACCCAGAGGTTTTCCCAGATGAGTTACCAGGATTAGCTCCTGATAGAGAAGTGGAATTTGAGATCGAATTAATTCCTGGTACTAACCCGATCTCCAAGGCACCTTACCGTATGGCGCCGGTTGAGTTGAAGGAACTTCAGGAACAGCTACAGGAGTTGCAAGATAAGGGATTTATTCGCCCTAGTCATTCCCCGTGGGGAGCTCCAGTATTGTTTGTGAAGAAGAAAGACGGATCTATGCGCATGTGCATAGATTATCGAGCGCTGAACAATGTAACTATTAAGAACAGGTATCCCCTTCCGAGGATAGATGACTTGTTTGACCAATTAAAGGGAGCCACTGTTTTCTCAAAAATTGATTTAAGGTCTGGGTACCATCAAGTTAGAGTAAAACAAGAGGATGTTCCGAAGACGGCTTTCCGAACAAGGTACGGGCACTTTGAGTTTATTGTTATGCCTTTCGGCGTGACGAATGCCCCTGCTATGTTTATGGACCTGATGAATCGGGTGTTCTCGTCGTTCCTCGACAAATTTGTGATCGTCTTCATCGATGATATTCTTATTTATTCGAGGACCCAAGAAGAGCACACTGAGCACCTGAAGAAAGTATTAAAGATTCTTCGGGAAAAGTCAACGGTTCGAGGAAGCTACCTGGGAACGCGAGGACGAGATGAGGCGCAAGTACCCGGAGTTATTCTAAGTTCGAGGACGAACTTTCACGAGGTATGGGGGATTGTAACGACCCAAAAAATTCTCTTAATATTTTCTTAAAATATTAAGCATGTCTAGATAATTTTCCGAGGGACCTAGAAATATTAATGCGAACTTTGGCCTAGAAAATCCATGTTTTCTCATTTAAATTGGGAAAAAGGGTACTAATGGGCCTTATATGGGCTTTTTAGTACCAAAATTATTGGTGGATTTTAGGTGAAAATTAGTATAAATATAAAGGGGTTTTAATAAGAAATATTTACATATTTATGGGGGAATTTTTAGGGGATTTTCGGAATTTATAGAAAAATAAATAAAAAATAAAATAGGAAAAATTAGTGCATGGACCAAGGATTGAACCTTGGACCTCTTGTACAACCATGTAAGCCTTAACTGTTAGTGATATGAGAGAAGTGTCCTAAGGCAATCGCCTTATGATTGTAAACATTTATTTTAATAAATGATAATTCACTATTTGAGTATATATGTTTGTGTATTTGATTGGGATCTTGAACTCATCTACTGAATGTTCGCAATACAAATCACAACATAAGAGAATTTGTGATGGGATCACAACTAGTGATTATCTCTACATGTGCAATTGTGAAGTATTGAAAATATCCCTAGTCGATGAATTGATAAAAACAGACATTATCAATTCTGTTGAGACTAGCATGGGTTATTCTCTAATCAGCTGATTCTCACTGGCTGGTGACATTGGGATGTCCGGAGATAAACATGGATGCTAGTTAAGGGAACTAGTTCATTGGAGTGACTAGCTGTAAAACTTCATATGGTAATCTATAAAGATATGGCAATGAAGTTCTTACTGCGGCTTAAGTGCGATGTTCCTTTGACTTGCGGTGTTCAAGTCATCTTGGTCATGGAGACTTATACTTTAACATCTTAAGCAAGCATCTCCTAGGAGGTATGGACCCAGGATGATTGGGTATAAGCCGAAGTGCCCGAAGATGTTTGAGCAGCCTACAAAGGATTCACCACTCCTTGCGAGGAGATGTATACCCAGGCCTATCGTCGGATTGTTACTCAAAACCTCTGGCCAGAGTATATCATGTTTAGAGTGCGAGTCTCTTAAATACATGAGAGTAATTAGAAATCCAAAGGACGAGAAAGACACTACTTGGGCTAGGTGTGACATAGTCAGCCTAGTGGGGACTGACACACACAGACCATGTCCTGAACCAAGTGGGTATAAGATGGTGAAGGGAATGGGGCACGATTCATTAGAGCTGCTGAAGGGTTTCAGAATTACTTCTGAGGTCAAACCGTTGATCTTTCGATTAATTGGGGGTCATGATGTACTACTAGGTGCCACTCATGATCGTTCTATAATTGGTTGATTATAGACGGCCAACATAAATCGAAAGCCTATTTAGTCACATGCACTACGAGTAATCCAAGGGATTTAAAACGAGTTAAAAATTAGATTTTCTGATCAAGAGAAATAAGTCGAATCTGAGTTAATCAGAGGCGCAACGGAAACTTAAAATGGCTAAGTCTTTTGAAGGCTTATTGGGCGAATTAAATGAGTTTAATTCGCGATCGGTTCGGCTTGGTTTGGCCTGCCAAAGAGGGTGCCAAACCCCTTGGGTTGGCCGGCCACATTAAAGGGAAGAAACCAATTTAATTGGTTTAATTAATAAAATAAATCAAGTGTGATTTGTTTTATAAATTATGGATAAATAAATTTGTGTAAAGAAATTTATATAAATAAATTTATAGAAATTTATTCTTTTTATGGAAATTAAAAGAATCTATGGAATGGTTTATTTTAATTTTATAAAATCAATTATGAATTGATTTTTCCATAATAAGAATGTTTATAAATTTCTTATAAAATTTATTCCATAATTTAAAGAGAAGAAGAATTTGTTTTATTATAAATTAGTTATAATAAAACTAGGCATTACGGAATAAGTCATAAGAAATTTTATAGGATAAAATTCTTATGAAAACTAATTCCGTTAAGAGGAGACTTGGCAAGGGAGAAGCAACTATATAAGGAACCAAAGGGAAGCCTTTAATTCCTAAGCTAATTGAGTTGATTAAGAGTTAATCCTCTCCCTCTCTCTCTCTTATTCTCTTCTCCTTCTCCCTCCCATCTAGGGCCGGCGCCCAACCTAGATCTCCTAGGGCCGGCGCACCTTCATTGTTCTCCAAGGAGTTGGCATGAGCAATCTACACCAAGGAGAAGCCAACCAAGAAGAAGAAGAAGCGGATCACATCTCCTTCCTTCTCGGAATTCGATTCCGCTTCTCGGTTGGTTAGTTTCCTATCTTTTCTCTTGTTCTTCTAGTTGTGCCTTCCGAGAATCTAGTAGTTCTCATCGGCACAAAACTCGTGACTTTGTGAAGTCATCCCGAAGAGAACTCGGCGTGGACGCGAATAGAGGAGCTTCCAAGGGACACTACGGTTGGATCTCGTCCCTTACTTCGAGTTACGTAAGGTACTCAGTAAATTAGTTTACTTTTCCGCAAAGTTTTAATTTATGATTATGTCAACACATCATAAGGTTGCATGCTAGATACGTGGTTAAAATAATTTAGGAAATTATTTTAATGCTAATTCTTCCGCTGCACGTAAAAATTTAAAATTTTACGAACCCGTATCCTTGTCAACATGCACCCGGTCCCAACAGTGGTATCAGAGCCGGTTAGTGTTCGACATTATCATATAATTATTTTGTGGAAAACTTTGTCATGATCTCAATTTCGGAAAAATTTTTCAATTATGGAAACTTTCAAATTATAATAAATTTTAGATTTAGAAATTTCAAAGTTTGGAAATCCTCATAAAATTTCGCAAACGTTTGAAATTTTCTAGTTTCTGAAATTTTATAATAATTGTGAAAACTTCCCATCTTTGGAAACTTTCCAATTTTGAAAATTTTTCTATTTTAGAAATTTTTCAATTTTGGAAATATGTAAGTTTTCTTTGTACCAGAAACTTACAATTATTCTGAAAACCTATTTATGAAATCTCGCAATTTTGGGCACTTTCTTCTAAGAAAGTCTAGACAAATTCATGGACAGTTAATTGACAATTAAATTTGAATTGGTTTTTAAATTGACAACAAAATTCTTTATTTTGGATTGAGCCTCGGGGAGCCGTCCAATTTAAAGTTAGTTGTTGTAATTTAATTTCCCAATTTTAATTGAAATTGTCATGTTTGATTTGGATTGAGCCTCGGGGAGCCGTCCAATTGGATTTACAATAAATTATTTTTCTTTGGGTATCTGAGCCTCGGGGAGCCACCCTTAGAAAATGATTTGTTGTAATTAATTAAATCCATGAATAAAATATGTTTTAAGAGGTGATGCTCTTACATATTGTTGTCTCCAAAATTAATTAGGAAAATGGTTTCCTATAGAGTTTTCTTAAATGAGATTTTCATGAAAATAATATGTAGTTGAATTAAGGGATTTGTCTCTTAATTTAATAAGATTTGATTTAGAGAAATCAAAGTCTTGAACATATTATTTCCGAAATTAATTATGACAATTTAGGAAATTGTTTCCCAAAGCAATTCCTTTAATAAAGTGTGAAATTAGAATTAAGGAAATCCGGTTCCTAATTCAATTAATGAGACTTGATAACTTAAGTCACATACATACTTTATTAAGGAAATCGTTAGTCATGACATATGTCATGAATGTGCTTAGAAAAGATGAGACCCAAAACCCCTTACAAAATATTAAGGCAAACACCTTCCATTAATATAGTTAGAATCGGAGTTTTGTTTCTCATTTGGGTTGATGGACACATCCATGCCCGACTTGAACCTCAACATGTTCAAACCATAGAATTAGTTTATGAATAATATAGTTGGAGTCAGAGGTCAATCCTTAGTTTTGGTTGTTGGACACATCCAAGCCTGACTAAACGGTTGAATGAGCTCCAACCATATTAAAACTATTTCTTGATTAATGGGTCAGCCTTAAGCTTGGAGCATCGATTTGTTGTGCCACAGCCAAGGTCGATGCAAAGAGAGGTGCAGTTGGGTGCTATGTACTTTGTTGCATACTTGTTAATGAGTTAACAACCCAATGATTTATGCAAATATTCAATTAGTTGATAGCATAATGTGATAGTTACATATATGTGATGTGTAATCGGTTTAATTACCTACCTTCATAGCTAAGAAAAACTTGATGGCCATAGCCATGGTTGATCTTATCTATGGTTGGATATCAACCTATTTGGAGATGCTCCTACGATCTCCCGAATTGATAAAAAGGGTTATTCAATTTGAAAAATAAATAGGAATTTTATTAATGTATATTGATACATTCTTTAATCAATCTTCTCACATAAGCTCAATTTGTATTTCTAGGATAATCACTCGATCATGTCTTCTTTAAACTTGCGTTCCATTTTGGACACCAATAAACTGACTGGGCCAAACTTCATGGACTGGCTTCGAAACCTGAGGATAGTCCTCAAGGCAGAGAAGCTTGCTTATGTCCTTGAAGATCAACTTCCCAACCGTCCTCCTGAAAATGCAACTCCAGACCAGTTTCCTGAGTTGCTCAACCTCTGAAGATGTAGAGCCTTCTGTGAAGCAGGATCAAAAGACGGTACTTTAGTTGGTTCCTCGAAGAAAGGTTCTAAAGAGGAAGGCCAAAGAACAGAATAAAGGAAAGAAGAAAAAGGCCAAAAGACTGAAAATACCCTAAAG
>JAGFNQ010000489.1:0-22009 GCA_024364735.1 Boesenbergia rotunda
CAATCATGTCCTGGTCCAACCTCCTTGGAGATGCTTGCTTAAGATGTTAAAGTATAAGTCTCCATGACCAAGATGACTTGAACACCGCAAGTCAAAGGAACATCGCACTTAAGCCGCAGTAAGAACTTCATTGACATATCTATATAGATTCCATATGAAGTTTACAGCTAGTCACTCCAATGAACTAGTTCCCTTAACTAGCATCCATGTTTATCTCCGGACATCCCAATGTCACCAGCCAGTGAGAATCAGCTGATTAGAGAATAACCCATGCTAGTCTCCACAGAATTGATAGTGTCCGTATTTATCAATTCATCGACTAGGGATATTTTCAATACTTCACATTTGCACATTTAGAGATAATCACTAGTTGTGATCCCATCACAAATTCTCTTATGCTGTGAGTTGTATTGCGGACATTCAGTAGATGAGTTTAAGATCCCAATCAAATACACAATCATGTATACTCAAATAGTGAATTATCATTTATTAAAATAAATGTTTACAATCATAAGGCGATTGCCTTAGGACACTTCTCTCATATCACTAACAAACTCCCACTTGGCCTAATGCCAATCGCTACGGTATCCAATACCACAGGCTCTAACATGACCCTCAAACTTGCTCTGAGGCAAGGCCTTAGTTAAAGGATCCGCTAAATTCCTTTCAGTGGGAATTTTCTCAATTTGTATATCATTCCTACTTATAATCTCTCTGATCAGATGATAGCGGCGAAGCACGTGTTTGGATCGCTGATGAGACCTTGGTTCCTTTGCTTGTGCAATAGCTCCATTGTTGTCGCAGTAAACCGGCACTGCTTCATCAATGGTTGGAACCACACCAAGTTCGGAGACAACTTCTTGATCCAGACTGCTTCCTTTGCTGCTTTCGAAGCTGCGATGTATTCCTGCTTCCGTGGTAGAATCCGCTACGGTGTCTTGTTTGGAACTCTTCCAACTTATTGCGCCTCCATTCAAAGTAAATACGTATCCAGACTGAGATTTGGAGTCATCCTTATCTGTCTGGAAACTGGCATCTGTATACCCATGTATTACCATATCTCCTTCTCCATATATTAGGAACACATCCTTAGTTCTTCTTAAGTACTTAAGGATTGTCTTAACAGCCGCCCAATGATCCATTCCTGGATCCGACTGGTATCTGCTTGTGACGCTCAAAGCATACGATACATCGGGCCTAGTACACAACATAGCATACATGATAGATCCTATCGCGGATGCATAGGGAATCTTATTCATGCAAATCCTCTCGTCTTCTGTGCGCGGACACATAGAATTTGAAAGGTTGATCCCATGCCTGATGGGAAGGTAACCTTTCTTGGATTCCGACATGCTAAACCTTTTTAGCACTCGGTCTATATATGTAGACTGCGAAAGACCAAGCAACCGCTTTGATCTATCTCTATAGATTCTAATCCCAAGGATATAGGTTGCTTCTCTCAGGTCTTTCATGGAGAAAGTTTTGGACAATCAAATTTTAACTGTCGATAAAACTGATATGTCGTTTCCTATAAGTAATATGTCATCGACATATAATACTAGGAATACGACTGCACTCCCACTAACCTTCTTGTACACACAAGGTTCGTCAGGATTTTGTGAGAAATCAAACTCTTTGATTGTCTCATCAAAACGGATGTTCCAGCTCCTGGATGCTTGCTTCAGTCCATATATGGATCGTCGAAGCTTGCATACTTTGGTTTTATCAACCGATGTGAAACCTTCAGGTTGTAACATATATACATCCTCAAGCAAGTTTCCGTTAAGGAAAGCTGTTTTCACATCCATTTGCCATATCTCATAATCATAATGAGCTGCTATGGCTAGGAGCATCCGAATGGATTTAAGCATAGCTACTGGCGAATAGGTTTCGTCATAATCAATTCCTTGTTTCTGACGATATCCTTTTGCCACTAATCTAGCCTTAAAGGTAACAACATTACCTTCCATGTCGGTTTTCTTCTTGAAAACCCACTTGCACCCTATGGGCTTAATCCCTTCAGGTGGGTTAACCAAGTCACATACTTGATTTTCGTACATGGAATCCATTTCCGACTTCATGGCTTCAAGCCATTCGTCCCTTTCTGAATTTTTCAGAACATCTTCATAATTGATAGGTTCGTCATCGCTTATGAGTAACACGCCGTTCGATTCACTTATGAGAAATCCGTATCTCACTGGAATATTGCGTGTCCTATCAGATCTACGAAGAGGTGGTGTAGTTTTAGGTTCAACTGATAGCTCATCATTATGAGTTATTGGTTGTGGGTCTAGACTAGGTGTCTCTGTAATATCTATTGGAGTTTCTTGAACTTAATCAAGTTCAATGCCACTCCCACTGTTTTCTTCTAAAAGAAATTCTTTTCTAGAAATACAGCATGCCTTGAAACAAACACCTTTTGTTCCAAGGGATGATAGAATTGGTAACCCTTCGTTTCCTTAGGGTATCCAATAAATAGACATTTATCAGACTTAGCATCCAATTTGTCTGATACAATCCGCTTTACATAAGCAGGACAACCCCATATCTTAAGGTGAGTTAAGTGGGGTTTCTTACTATTCCATGTCTCATATGGAGTAGTAGAGACTACCTTGGTCGGGACTCTATTTAGCAAGTAAACGGCTGTCCTAAGTGCATAGCCCCAAAAGGATTTTGGAAGAGTTGCATGATTCATCATCGACCTGACCATGTCCATCAAGGTTCGGTTGCGCCTCTCAGATACACCATTATGCTGTGGTGTATACGGCGGAGTCCATTGAGACAATATCCCATTGTCCCTTAGATAATCTTGAAACTCTTGACTTAAGTATTCACCACCCCGATCGGATCGAAGTATTTTAATACTTTTGCCAAGCTGTTTCTCTACTTCATTTCTGAACTCTTTGAATTTCTCAAAAGCTTCAGATTTGTGTTTCATCAAGAACACATACCCGAATCGTGAGTGATCATCGATAAAGGTGATGAAGTAGCTATAGCCTCCCTGTGCAGGAGTTGACATTGGTCCACATACATCAGTATGTATTAGACCAAGCAATTGTCCCACTGGATTACCTTTTCCAGAAAAGGGTAATTTAGCCATCTTGCCTTTTAAGCATGATTCGCATGTATCAAATGAACCGGGTTCAAATGATTCCAAAATTCCACATCGGTGTAATTTGGTCATGCGTTTCTTACTTACATGGCCAAGACGACAATGCCACGTGAAGGAGTCTATTCGATTATCTATTGGAGCACGTTTGTTGCTAACTTCGATATTGAAAACGTCACTGGATAAATCTAACGTGTAGATACCATTGCACAAAGTTCCATTCCTATAAAGAACGTCATTTAAAGTTATGTAACAACAATTGTTACTAAAAGTTAAATGATAACCCTTTTCATTCAAACATGAAATAGATACAATGTTCTTTATTAACGAGGGAACAAAATAACAATTATCCAATTCTACGACATGTCCTGTAGGGATCTTTAGCAAATATGTTCCGATGGCAACAGCAGCAATCTTTGCTCCGTTTCCAACTCGCAAATTTGCTTCTCCCTTGACGAGTCTTCTTCTATTCCTTAGCCCCAGTATGTCATTACATATATGTGAGCTACACCCAGTATCAAGTACCCAGGTGTTTGAGGAAATAGAGTGACATTCAATAACGAAGATACTTGAAGAGGATGAGGCATCGGATGCCTTCTCATTCAAGGACTCAAGATAAACCTTGCAGTTTCTTCGCCAGTGACCCTCCTTGCCACAGTGATGGCAAGTGCCTTTTAGGGTATTTTCAGTCTTTTTGGCCTTTTTCTTCTTTCCCTTATTCTGTTTTTTGGCCTTCCTCTTAGAACCTTTCTTCGAGGAACCAACTAACAGTACCGTCTTTTGATCCTGCTTCACAGAATGCTCTACAGTCTTCAGCAAGTTGAGCAACTCAGGAAACTGGTCTGGAGTTGCATTTTCAGGAGGACGGTTGGGAAGTTGTTCTTCAAGGACATCAGCAAGCTTCTCTCCCTTGAGGACTATCCTCAGGTTTCGAAGCCAGTCCATGAAGTTTGGCCCAGTCAGTTTATTGGTGTCCAAAATGGAACGCAAATTAAGAGAAGACATGATCGAGTGATTATCCTAGAAATACAAATTGAGCTTATGTGAGAAGAATGATTTTAAAGAATGTATCAACATACATTAATAAAATCCTATTTATTTTTCAAATTGAATAACCCTTTTTATCAATTCGGGAGATCGTAGGAACATCTCCAAATAGGTTGATATCCAACCATAGATAAGAACAACCATGGCTGTGGCCATCAAGTTATTCTTAGCTATGAAGGTAGGTAATTATACCGATTACACATCACATATATGTAACTATCACTTTATGCTATCAACTAATTGAATGTTTGCATAAATCATTGGGTTGTTAACTCATTAACAAGTATGTAACAATGTACATAGCACCCAACTGCACCTCTCTTTACATCGACCTTGGCTGTGGCACAACAAATCGATGCTCCAAGCTTAAGGCTGACCCATTAATCAAGAAATAGTTTTAATATGGTTGGAGCACATTCAACCGCTTAGTCAGGCTTGGATGTGTCCAACAACCAAAACTAATGATTGACCTCTGACTCCAACTATATTATTCATAAACTAATTCCATAGTTTGAACATGTTGAGGTTCAAGCCGGGCATGGATGTGTCCATCAACCCAAACGAGAAACAAAACTCCGATTCTAACCATATTAATGGAAGGTGTTGGCCTTAATATTTTGTAAGGGGTTTTGGGTCTCATCCTTTCTTTTCTAAGCACATTCATGACATAGAATTATGTCATGACTAACGATTTCCTTAATAAAGTATGTATGTGACTTAATTTATCAAGTCTCATTAATTGAATTAGGAACCAGATTTCCTAATTCCAATTTCATACTTTATTCAAGGAATTGTTTTGGGAAACAATTTCCTAAATTGTCATAATTAATTTTGGAAATAATATGTTCAAGACTTTGATTTTTCTAAATCAAATCTTATTAAATTAAGTGACAAATCCCTTAATTCAACCACATATTATTTTCATGAAAATCTCATTTAAGAAAACTCTATAAGAAACCATTTTCCTAATTAATTTTGGAGACAACAATATGTAAGAGCATCACCTCTTAAAACATATTTTATTCATGGATTTAATTAATTACAACGAATTGTTTTTTAAGGGTGGCTCCCCGAGGCTCAGATACCCAAAGAAAAGTAATTTGTTGTAAATCCAATTGGACGGCTCCCCGAGGCTCAATCCAAATCAAACATGACAATTTCAATTAAAATTGGGAAGTTAAATTACAACAACTAACTTTAAATTGAACGGCTCCCCGAGGCTCAATCCAAAATAAAGAATTTTGTTGTCAATTTAAAAACCAATTCAAATTTAATTGTCAATTAACAGTCCATGAATTTGTCTAGACTTTCTTGAAAGAAAGTGCCCAAAATTGCGAGATTTCATAATAGGTTTTCAGAATAATTGTAAGTTTCTGGTACAAAGAAAATTTACATATTTCCAAAATTGGAAATTTTCTAAAATAGAAAAATTTCCAAAATTGGAAAGTTTCCAAAGATGGGAAGTTTTCACAATTATTATAAAATTTCAGAAACTAGAAAATTTCAAACGTTTGCGAAATTTCATGAGGATTTCCAAACTTTGAAATTCCTAAATCTAAAATTTATTATAATTGGAAAGTTTCCATAATTGAAAATTTTTCCAAAATTGAGATCATGACAAAGTTTTCCACAAAACAATTATATGATTATGTCGAACACTAACCGACTCTGATAACACTGTTGGGACCGGGTGCATATTGACAAGGATACGGGTTCGTAAAATTTTAAATTTTTACATGCAGCGGAAGAATTAGCATAAAATAATTTCTCAAATTATTTTAACCACGTATTTAGCATGCAACCTTATGATGTGTGGACATGATCATAAATTAAAACCTTGCGGATAAGTAAACTAATTTACTTAGTACCTCGCGTAACTCGAAGTAAGGGATGAGATCCAACCGTAGCGTCCCTTAGAAGCTCCGCCTCTATTCGCGTCCACGCTGAGTTCTCTTCGGGATGACTTCGCAAAGTCACGAGTTTTGTGCCGACGAGAACTACTAGATTCTCTAAAGGCACAACTAGAAGATCAAGAGAGAAAATAGGAAACTAACCACCAAGATTCGGAATCTCAATTCCGGGAAGGGAAGGAAGGAGACGCGATCCGCTTCTTCTTTTTCGGGGTCTTCTTGGTGGATGAAGCTCACGCCCACCTTGGGAGTTGCGCCGGCCCTAGGGGAGGAGAGAGAGAGTCGGCCCTAGAGAGAGAGGCGCCGACCCTAGAGAGAGAGAGAGGCGTGTAGAGAGAGAGAGAGGAGCAACTAATCTCTTGATTAATTGATTGGGAATTCAAGGCTTGCCTTTGGTTCCTTATATAGTTGCTTCTCCCTTGCTAAGTCTCCTCTTTAACGGAATTTTTCATAAGAAATTTATCCTATAAATTTTCTTATGAATTATTCCGTTTAAGCCAAGTTTTATTATAACTAACTTTATAATAAAACAAATACTTCTTCTCCTTTTATTATGGAATAAATTTTATAAGAAATTTATAAACTTTCTTATTATGGAAAAATCAATTCATAATTGATTTTATAAAATTAAAATAAACCATTCCATGGATCATTTTAATTTCCATAAAAAGAATAAATTTCTATAAATTTATTTATATAATTTCTTTATACAAATTTATTTATCCATAATTTATAAAACAAATCCTTCTCTCTTTTTAATTATGGAATAAAATTTGTATAAAATTTTCTTATCATGGAAAAATCAATTCATAATTGATTTTATAAATTAAAATTAAACCAATTCATGGTTCATTTTAATTTCCATAAAAAGAATAAATTTCTACAAATTTCTTTATAAATCTCTTTATATAAATTTCTTTATATATCAATTTATTTATCCATAATTTTATAAAACAAATCGCGCTAGATTTATTTTATTAATTAAACCAAATAAATTAGTTTATCCACTTTATTGTGGCCGGCCAAACCAAAGGGGTTTGGCACCCTCTTTGGCCGGCCAAATCGGGCCGAACCGATCGCGAATTAAACTCATTTAATTCGCCCGATAAGCCTTCAAAAGACTTAGCCATTTTAAGCTTCCATTGCGCCTCTGATTAATTCAAATTCAACTTATTTCTCTTGATTGGAAAATCCAATTTTCAACTCGTTTTAAATCCCTCGGATTACTCTTAGTGCGTGTGACTAAATAGGCTTTCGATTTATGTTGGCCGTCTATAATCAACTAATTATAGAACGATCATGAGTGGCACCTAGTAGTACATCATGGCCCCAAATTAATCGAAAGATCAACGGTTGACCTCAGAAGTAATTCTGAAACCCTTCAGCAGCTCTAATGAATCGTGCCTCATTCCCTTCACCATCTTATACCCACTTGGTTCAGGACACGGTCTATGTGTGTCAGTCCCCACTAGGCTGACAACGTCACACCTAGCCCAAGTAATGTCTTTCTCGTCCTTTGGATTTCTAATTACTCTCATGTATTTAAGAGACTCACACTCTAAACATGATATGCTCTGGCCAGAGGCTTTGAGTAACAATCCGACGATAGGCCTGGGTATACATCTCCTCGCAAGGAGTGGTGAATCCTTTGTAGGCTGTTCAAACATCTTCGGGCACTTCGGCTTATACCCAATCATCCTGGGTCCATACCTCCTTGGAGATGCTTGCTTAAGATGTTAAAGTATAAGTCTCCATGACCAAGATGACTTGAACACCGCAAGTCAAAGGAACATCGCACTTAAGCCGCAGTAAGAACTTCATTGACATATCTATATAGATAACCATATGAAGTCTTACAGCTAGTCACTCCAATGAACTAGTTCCCTTAACTAGCATCCATGTTTATCTCCGGACATCCCAATGTCACCAGCCAGTGAGAATTAGCTGATTAGAGAATAACCCATGCTAGTCTCAACAGAATTGATAGTGTCCGTATTTATCAATTCATCGACTAGGGATATTTTCAATACTTCACATTTGCACATTTAGAGATAATCACTAGTTGTGATCCCATCACAAATTCTCTTATGCTGTGAGTTGTATTGCGGACATTCAGTAGATGAGTTTAAGATCCCAATCAAATACACAAGCATGTATACTCAAATAGTGAATTATCATTTATTAAAATAAATGTTTACAATCATAAGACGATTGCCTTAGGACACTTCTCTCATATCACTAACACTATCATCTCACCTCCACCCAATACTATGTTATTCATATTTCAGTTAATCGGTTTAGTGCTTAATCTAACCAGTCCTAGGTCTAAGCATGGTAAATTGCAAAAAATAAATAAACACGCAATCATGCAATTTTACAATAAGAAAAAGAATTTATTTAACTATAAAAATGGTTTTTAAGTTGTCTCCCCCTAGACTAAAGCCACGGTATCGATTAGGCAAGATATGAATCTTGTCCTTGGGGATCAAATAATGGTTTGGTCCAGCTTGGTTGTTCAGGCAAAGTTTGGCTACCCATACCTGAACTTTTGGTCTAGACTGATTCAGTACAGCATAATATGACCTTTGTCTAGCCTTAGTTAGATACCCTAACCCGGATCAATTAAGAACAGACTTCTGTTTTCCAAGGATCATGTCAAGACCCTTGGAACCTAAAGTAAATCGTTCCAAAGCTGCTCTAAGGTCCTTGACTTGAGTTTTCAAGGAGGAGTTCTCTTTCTCAAGTTTTTCAACTTGAGTAGAGGTTCCTTCTTGAACCTTCTCAGTTAAGGATCAAGAGTCTCTCTTTCAGGATTTTTACTTCCTGTCGGAGAGACTCAACTCGAATTTTGGCTTTCGCAAGTTACTAGATAGGTATGCAGTTAATTTAGCTAATTCAGCTTTTGAATAACCACTTACAGTTATTTTGTCGTCTTCTGATATGGTGAGCTTTCCATCGTCCAGCTTCGATTCTGATCTGGTGTCGATGTCTTCGGATGCAGTCAAGGCGAGCAGGTTCGATTGAGGGGCCTCTTCTTCTTCTTCGGATGAAGACTCGTCCCACGTTGCTTAAAGGACCTTCTTCCTTCTTGTCTTCTTTCAGATTAGAGCACTCTGATTTGAAGTGTCCCTTCTTGCCGATTCGGGTGTCGGAGGTTCCTTCGTACAATCAATTAACTTACCCCAGTGTTCCTTTGCACTGTTGAATGGTCCCACCTGGTTCAGCTCTTCTTTGGTTAGACCGCATTTGAGTGTCTGGGTCGCTTTAGCATCAGCCTCGATCTTCCTTTTTAGCGAGGCATCCCATTCGGTGTAAGGTTGTGCCACTCCTTCAACATTTTTCGGGATTTCCAAACTAGATTGGATTATTAACCATATGTCCACTTGAGTTTTCAGGTGGACTTCCATCCGACTCTTCCAGTAGGAGAAGTCCTCCCCGTTGAAGAGTGGTGGTCTGGTTGTACTGAAACCCTCTTGCATGGCCATTTAGAAATTCTGAAATAATAAGAAAAAACTGTGCCAAGACTTGGTCTTGAATTAGTAGTGCGGGAATAAGATATTTAAAATAAATTATCGAGTGGTGTTGCACCAACCTCAATGAACGATAAAAATTCGATCGAAAAAGAAATTAAAAGCTTCGTAAAAATCCAAAAAACTCCCAAATTGGTGGTTGCACCAAATTTGAGCTAGCCTGCTCTGATACCACTTGTTGGATCGAGAAACACGATAGAGGGGGGGTGAATATCGTGAAAATCTTTTCGGATAAGAATAAGAGAAAATACGCAATGAAAATAAAACAAACACACAAAGAACACAAGTATTTTTACTTGGTTCGGAGTCACGGTCGGCTCCTACTCCAAGGCCCATGGTCCTTGACTGTTTACTACGGACAATTCTATAATCGTGCAAAGGTTTACAGATTTTGATACATGAATATTGCAGTAAAAAAAAGAATATACTTTTCGTTATCGACGCCCAGAGTGGATCGTACTTTGGAGCAAAGGGTCGTCGTCGACGCTAGAGTCTCAAGATCGGAGTTTGCATGAGCAGAGCGCTTGAACGAAAAGCTTAGAGGCGTTGGAAAGTTGTGTTGTTGAACCCTCGGGGTCAAGCCCCTTTTATAGTGCTCCTGGGGGCGCCTGAGACGTCGGGGGCACCTGACACGTGCCTTCAGATCGGAGAAACCTCATCCGCAGCTCGGTCAGCGCTTATCCCCTTCGAATCGGCCTCTAGAGCTGGCTGGGGCGCCCGGGACCTCCTGGGCGCCTAGCTTGACTAGGTCTGTAGGCCTCGTGGCTGATTTTGCTTCGACTACCACTTTGTCTTTGACCTTGGGCGCCCGGGACCTCCAGGGCGCCTAGCCCAGTGTGGTTTCGAAGCGATTCTTGTTCTTTGTTGTTTTGCCTTTGACCTTGGGCGCCCGGGACCTCCCAGGCGCCTAGCCCAGCTGCCTGCCCCTCTCCTTTGGGGCATTCTGAGCTGCAGAATCCCACTCCTTTGGTCCCTACATCCAAGGTTGGTTCCAAAACAATCAAAGCAAGAATATTAGTTAGTATTTACAGTCGTAGCTGTCTTGGTTCTGACTTTGGGTCTCCCAAATGGAACCCTAGGTCGAACCGACGCCTACTGTTCCCTCGATGAGGAACGCATCCTCACCTACTCTTCTCTGGAGAGTTTACCTTTTGCCAACCGGCTCCTCCGGTTAGACTTTTGCCCGATCCACCTGACCAGGTCTTCGTGCCCACCTTCCGAGCAGGTCTTCGGTGCCCAGCCCCTAGCCAGGACTTCATGCCCAGTCCTCAACCAGGACTTTCTTAGTGATATGAGAGAAGTGTCCTAAGGCAATCGCCTTATGATTCTAAACATTTATTTTAATAAATGAAAATTCACTATTTGAGTATACATGTTTGTGTATTTGATTGGGATCTTAAACTCATTTACTGAATGTCCGCAATACAAATCATAGCATGAGAGAATTTGTGATGAATTCACAACTAGTGATTATCTCTACATGTGCAATTGTGAAGTATTGAAATTGTCACTAGTCGATGAATTGATAAATACGGACACTATCAATTCTGTTGAGACTAGCATGGGTTATTCTCTAATCAGCTGATTCTCACTGGCTGGTGACATTGGGATGTCCGGAGATAAACATGAATGCTAGTTATGGGAACTAGTTCATTGGAGTGACTGACTGTAAAACTTCACATGGTAGTCTATATATAGACATGTCAGTGAAGTTCTTAACGCAGCTTAAGTGCGATATTCCTTTGACTTGCGGTGTTCAAGTCATCTTGGTCATGGAGACTTATACTTTAACATCTTAAGCAAGCATCTCCAAGGAGGTATGGACCCAGGATGGTTGGGTATAAGCCGAAGTGTCCGAAGATGTTTGAACAGCCTACAAAGGATTCACCACTCCTTGCGAGGAGACGTATACCCAAGGCCTATCGTCGGATTGTTACTCAAAGCCTCTGGCCAGAACATGACATGTTTTAGAGTATGAGTCTCTTACATACATGAGAGTAATTAGAAATCCAAAGGACGAGAGAACATTACTTGGGCTAGGTGTGACGTAGTCAGCCTAGTGGGGACTGACACACATAGACCGTGTCCTGAACCAAGTGGGTATAAGATGGTGAAAGGAATGAGGCACGACTCATTAGAGTTGCTGAAGGGTTTCAGAATAATTTCTGAGGTCAACCGTTGATCTTTCGATTAATTGGGGGTCATGATGTACTACTAGGTGCCACTCATGATCGTTCTATAATTGGATGATTATAGACGGCCAACATAAATCGAAAGCCTATTTAGTCACACGCACTACAAGTAATCCGAGGGATTTAAAACGAGTTGAAAATTGGATTTTCCAATCAAGAGAAATAAGTCGAATCTGAATTTATCAGAGGCGCATGGGAAGCTTAAAATGGCTAAGTCTTTTGAAGGCTTATTGGACGAATTAAATGAGTTTAATTCGCGAGGAGTCGGCTTGGTGTGGCCGGCCAAAGAGGGTGCCCACCCTCATTGGTTTGGCCGGCCACAATAAAGGAGAGAAACCAATTTATTTGGTTTAAATTATAAAATAAATCAAGCGCGATTTGTTTTATAAAATTATGGATAAATAAGTTTATATAAAGAAATTTACATAAAGAAATTTTATAAAGAAATTTATAGAAATTTATTCTTTTTATGGAAATTAAAATGAACCATGGATCGGTTTATTTTAATTTTATAAAATCAATTATGATTTGATTTTTCCATGATAAGAAAAATTTATATAATTTTCTTGTAAATTTTATTCCATAATAAAAGGAGAGATGTGTTTGTTTTATTATAAATTTAGTTATAATAAAACTTGGCATAACGGAATAATTCATAAGAAAATTTATAGGATAAATTTCTTATGAAAATTTATTCCGTTAAAAGGGAGACTTGGCGATGGAGAGACTACTATATAAAGGAACCAAGGCTAGGCTTGAATTCCTCAATTGAATAATCAAAAGATTAAGTAGCTCCCTCTCTCTCTCTAATTCTCTCCCTCTCTCTCTCTAGGGCCGGCTCTCTCTCTCCTCCCCTAGGGCCGGCGCACCACCTAGGGTTGCCGCGAGTCTCCTCCACCAAGAAGGTGCCAAAGAAGAAGTAGAAGCGGGTCGCATCTCCTTCCTTCCCGGAATCTAGATTCCGTTGCTTGGTGGTTAGTTTCCATCTTTCTCTCTTGATATTCTAGTTGTGCTTTTGGAGAATCTAGTAGTTCTCGTCGGCACAAAACTCGTGGCTTTGCGAAGTCATCCCGAAGAGAACTCGGCGTGGACGCGAATAGAGGCGGAGCTTCCAAGGGACGCTACGGTTGAATCTCGTCCCTTACTTCGAGTTACGCGAGGTATTAAGTAAATTAGTTTACTTTCTGTAAAATTTTAATTTATGATTATGTCTCCACACCTTAAGGTTGCATGCTAGATACGTGGTTAAAATAATTTAAGAAATTATTTATGCTAAAACTTTCCGCTGCACGTAATTAAATTTTAAAATTACGAACTCGTATCCGTGTCAACATGCACCCGGTCCCAACAGACTTCGTGCCCACGTTCCGAGTAGGTCATCGTTGCCCAACCCCTTGACCAGGTCTTCTTTGTCCAGCCCTTTGCCAGGGCTTTTTGCCTAGTGTACCTAGGACTTCTTTACTGCACACTTAGTAAACACATTAGACAACAATAACATCTTAACTTCTAAACCCTTTTGCCATTATCAAAACACAGGTTTGACTTAGGTGCTGCCTGCACCAACAATGCAATCATGTGAACTTACGGTATATAAGACTCTAGATGGGGAATGAGCTACTATGCAAGCATGGCATTATATGAGAGGAATCCTAGACTCACTATAACCTACTGCCTAACTCGTGGCATGTGAGTAAGAACACCCCATAAAAGCAGGTGAGTATTAACATAGATTTTAGAGTTTACACATGGAATTTAAAGGTATGAATCGAACTATGTAGGCATCAAACTCCAACACCCTAGAGCATGTTACATAATCCATATTGAGTCTTTAAACAAGTAAGCTCTAAACATGAATTCCATGACAAGTGCTAGTTGTGGAAATATCGTACTTTAGAAATGAACACAAAACATAGCATAGCATGTTGTACTGTACGACCAAACATAAAATATAGTATGGCATATTAAGATGATAATCTAGCATCAACATGTGTGACAATGAGGAAACTTAATGTAACGACCCGGAAAATTCTCCTAATATTTTTTTAAAATATTGAGAATGTTTAGATAATTTTCCGAGGGGCCTAGAAATATTAATACAAAATGTGGCCTAGAAATCCATATTTTCTCATTTAAATTGAGAAAACTAAGTACTAATGGGCGTTATATGGGCTTTTTAGTACCATAATTATTGAAGAATTTTAGGTAAAAATTAATATAAATATAAAGGGATTTTAATGAGAAATATTAACATAATTATGGGGGAATTGTTAGGGGATTTTCAAAATTTTAGGAAAAATAGTAGGAAATAAAAGAAAAAATAAAATAAAAAAAATAAGGTGCATGGGCCAAGGATTGAACATTGGACCTCTTGTACAACCATGTATGCTTTAACCAACTCATCTAGCAAGGGAATGTTATAAGGGAATGAAATGGAGATTGGTTAAGGCTTAGAAGAAGATGAAGGGTCATGGAGAGACTCTTCATTTACCTCCTTAATGGGTGATAAAGAGGGGAGTTTGGGAGTTTCTTTCTTCCTTCCATCAATTGCATTTCCTCTCCTCCTCGCTCCTCATTCTAGCTGAACACCTCAAAGGGAGTTCTCCCTTGGAAAAAGTTCCACCAAGGCTTCATCTCCAAGATCTAAGGTTTTCACAAGAGTACAAGGGCTAAGGGTGGTCAAGAGGCAACAAGATTTCCATCCTTCTCTCAAATCTAAGGTTTATAATCAAGATCAACCAAGGTAAGACTCCCTCACCTGTGGTATAATGGTTTTTCTTGAAGATTAACATGATATGAAAGTCTTGTATGTGATGGTTATGTTGGAAAACCAAAGGAAACCCACGAACCTAACCTTATAGGTTTTGGACACCATGGGTTCTTGGTCTATAATGATGATAAAAATCAAAATCATGTTGTCTAATGTGCCCTTATGATGTTTAGAGATTAAATATAATTTTTGAGAATTTTTGGGGTACCCTAGAGACCCTATAAGTTTCGGCCAACTTCAAGGACCCATGGGTAGGGTTGGGTCTTAAACTTCAAGTATATGTTTTATGTGTTCTCATGATATAAGGGAGATGGAGGGTGATTTATGTGAATTCTCAAATGGCCTAGAGACCCTATGAGTTTCGGCCAAGATTGCCAATAGGGTATAAAGTTAGGACTTATTTCAAGTAAGGGCCCCAAGGGCCCTATGGTAAGATATAATTGATGTTTGATGATTGGTTGGGGATTTTAATGGGATTTTTCCATGCCCCCATGGCCTTATAAGTTTCGGCCAGCCCTAGGAAGGTGGGCTAAAGGTTAGGGTTAACCCTAATCATGAGCCCCAATGGCTTCCTATGGTCTCATAGATGATGTATGGTTGTTCCTTGACCTTATGCTATTGTACATGTTTATGAAATTGATGGAACTCCACAAATAGGTTTTGGCCAAGCCATGTATCAAGGGTTTGGGGTGGAGTTAGGTTTCAAAGAATGATGGTTTATGCTTACCATAAAGTATTTATATGTATAGGCTCAAGCATGTGGTAGAAATCATGTTAACCATAACCCTAATGTTTAAGCAACATGTGTTATGGTTTATGTTTAGGTTATGATTGGATGCAATGTAACACCCCGAAATTCCCATTTTTAGTTCTTAAAGTCCTTAGAATTATTTAAAAATGGTTTAGGAATATTCTAGATATTTTTAGGGATTTTTAGAATATTTTTATGGAATTTTCCGAGTCCGTTTAGTATTTTAAAAAAAAAAAAAAGAAAAACGTTTAAGGGCAGCAGGGGGTTCGAACCCGCGACCACCAGGAGAGCAGGCGCGCACGGAACCGGCTGGGCTAGGGTATCAAGCACAACGAAAGTTGGAGAGAAATATATTTATAGAGTCGTTACGATTCTTTTCATAAAGATAGTATAAATAGATGAGTTAAGAGAGGAAATTAGATTTTTGGTTTTCTCTCTTCCTCACCCTAGCCGCGCGACCTCCTCCCCCTCTCACGCACGCACGCCAACACCAAGCCCTTCTCTCCTCTTCCAAGGGGCGCCGGCCAAGGAGGGATCAAGGAAAGCGGAGCGTTGCGTTCGTCTCGACGAGGAGAACGCGTAGGCGCGAAGAATTCTCCGAGATCTCAAGTTTCTCCAGAGCCCTAGACGTCGTTCTTGGTTGTAAGTCCAAGATATCAATGTAAGTACTGCTCACCTGCAGTAAGAGGCGGTTTTTCCGCAAGAATTTCCCTTAAAAGTTTTTAAAAGAGATATTTCCTTTTTGTTTGAGTTTTTGCATGTGATCTTAGTTCATTATATGCTTATATATGTTCGATTAAGTACCCTATGTGAGTTTAGGGTCCAAGAAAAGCTATGAGAAAAGAAAAGAGAAGATAAAGATAAGAAAAGAAAAGGCCAAGGCCTTAAGAAATCCCCAAAAGTCAAGACTTAGGGATTTTAGCACGCAAGGTGCTCGAGAAAATGCCAAGGCATTTACAGATAAGAAAGAAAAGAAAGAAAAGCTATTTTATTTTCTAAGGCCAGTACCCGGCGTCCAAGGGCGTCGTTAAAGAAATCCAGGTGTCCAATTCCAAGGTCTTGGCCCTGGTAGACCAAGGTCTGCTCTATTAGGATTGGTGGCTCGCTACCCCAACCTTTTAGGGAACGCGCATATGAGATGGTACTTACGTCTTCAGTGGATCCAAGTGATTATTATTTTCAAGTATATGCTTTAGCAAAGTTTCTAAAGTTTAAAGAGTTTTCAAAAAGTTAAAGAATAGCTAAAGTTTCAAGTTGAGCCAAGAAAAGCAAGTTGAGATTTATTAATGCTTGAGTATGCATGTTTTGAGTTATACATGTTCTTAGTGTTTTTCTTTCAAGCATATAAGTATCTCATGTGATGTTCATATTGTTCAAGAAGCATGTTTGCACATATCGAGATTTTGTGAGCTAGATAGTACTTACTAAGCTTTTTGCTTACTAGTTGCATTTCCTCTTACTGCAGATAAAGGTAAAGGCAAGCAATTCTGAAGGAAGGCGACGAGGCGGTGCTGAGCAAAGTGTGTGTGGTGGCTGAGCTTGGAGAGATCCTTGAGACAAGACAATTTAGTTATTTGAATTATAATGTTTAAGTTTATTCAAATTCCGAGTTATTGCTTTATGGAGTTTAGCGAACTTTTAAGCTTTGGATAGTTTTACATGCTCAATTTCGTAGAATAAAGATTCCATGCCATTTCATTTAGCATACATATCCTTATGATTGCATTGGATGATAGAAGTGTGAGTAGTTTGAATATTGATACTTTGTTGAAGATATTGATGCATGTGCCAAGATAGTACTAGTTCTCCTTTGAATCAAGTTTTATTGCTTAATATGTTAGAAAAGTCGCTTTCTCATTTCATAATGCTTTAGCAATGTTATAGAATCTTGCATGATGAGTTTAAATGGTTAGAAGTTAAGTTTGGTACAAACTCTAGCCTAAAGTTTATATAGATTTTCATAACTTGCTAAATCTTGCAAAAGTCCTAATTTCAAGTTTATGGATTCGTTTTGATTGGCTAAACTGTTTAGAAAACTAGTATAGGGTATAGAAATGGTGTCATGATTTTGTATGGCTCGAAAGTATGTGTTTGGTGGATGTTTGGAGATGAATTTCAGATTCTGAATTTCAGATTTCAGGCGTGCCAGTCGACTGGTTCAGTATCAGTCGACTGGTGCCAGTCGACTGGTACAGGACCAGTCGACTGCCCTATCGAACAGCAGCTTCTGTTCGGTGCACCAGGCACTGCCAAGGGTCAGTCGCCTGGTACCAGTCGACTGCCACATAGCAGTCGACTGGTGCCGCAAGTGAAGTTGGGCAGGGTGAGTTTCAATAAATATTTTCTTTATGAATTTTAGAGAAAGGAGGTGTGCCATGGTATCATGCATGACTATTAGAGTTAGTATATCATAGATAGATTTAAATTGAGAAAAAAAAAGATTTCCGCATTCTTAGTCGTGCATTAGAGTCAAGAAGTAGACAAAAGTAACGATCCGTCTAAGGTAGAGAAGGCGGGTCGCTACAGGTGGTATCAGAGCAGTTCCCATTCTTCAGCATCACACACACGTCAGCATCAACCTTGCCGTCTTCAAGTAAGAAAGCTTTAAGTTTCAGTTTTTCTATTGCTCCTTTACTTAATTACAGTATAGAGAAATGCTTAAGTACTTACTCATATGTGCATAGAACAAGGAAGCATGTTTAATCCCTTAGTATCACGGAATCATGTTTAATCCCTAGAATGGACATTAGGATACTAAGTAAGAAGATGAGTTATACCTAGAGAAGTAGTAGTGATTTCTTGTTCCCTTATACATTATTAGATGGCAAGAAGAGGCCGAGCTCCTAATGCAAGGAACAGCACCCCAGTTCAAGATAACAATGAGCCTGGCACAGAACAGCCAGACCTGATGGCAGTCATTGCTCAAATGCAAGCTCAGATGGCAGAACAACAGAAGACCATCGCCACACTTATGGCAAATCAGCACCCAGCGCCCCCTACACCACCCACAGCAGGAGTGGGAACTCCAGTAGTGGCTGAAGTTCCACCAGTCCCACAGGAGACCCCTGCTGTGAACCGAAGACAAGAAGCATACCTCGTCCAGTGGCAGAGGCTGAAACCCGAAAGCTTCTCAGGCACGACTGAGCCCTGGGATGCCCAGGCTTGGTTCAAGACTTTAGAGAGCACGATGGAGCTTCTTGACTGGCCAGAAGTCGAGAAGGTCAAATGTGCCTCCTTCTGCCTAACTGGAGATGCTCGTATGTGGTGGGAGCGAGTCAAGAGTAAGAGGATAGTCAACCAGATGAGCTGGGCAGATTTCGAGCAAGAGTTCTATGAGGAGTTCTTCCACATGCGGGTTACCAACAAGCACTACGAGGACTTCATGGAGTTCAGACAAGGTAGCCTACCAGTGGGAGAAGCAGTCGCGAAGTTCAACAGACTAGCTCGCCTCTGCCCAGAGCTAGTCAGCACGGAGAAGGAGCGAGTCAGACTGATGCTCCGCATGTTGAACCCTGAAATAGCACTCAACGTGAACAGCGGGACGCACCGACCCCAGACCAGCGAGGAGTTGGTCAGTAGTGCTCTAATCTCAGAGCACTACCTGAATAGCATCAAGGCACAGCGAGCACAGCAGAAGCCAGTCCTGATTGAGAACAAGACAATAGGAGGCCAGAAGCCTCAGCCAAATAACCAGAACTGGAAGAACAAGAACCACAAAAGGAAGCAGTGGCCTGGCAGCCAAAAAGGAAAACCAGAGAATAAGCAAGCTAGGTATCCACCTTGTCCTAAGTGTGGGAGGAACCATCCAGGAGCATGCCTTTTGGGTGTAACTGGATGCTATTCATGTGGACAAGAGGGACACAGATCCAAAGACTGCCCAAACAAGTTTAAGGTACTTCCTCAGCAGTCCGTACAGTATGGAGGCAAGCCTCAGTTACATTACATGCCTACTATACTGGAGGGACCTCAGATCAGTCAGGGAGGGTTGGAAGCAGCACCAGTTTCAACCAATGCCAGAGTCTTTGCCCTCACAAAGGAAGAAGCTGCCAGCGCCTCCACGGTCGTAACAGGTCAAATAGTTATTTTTCAGCATTTAGCTACTACACTGTTTGACACTGGGGCGACCCATTCTTTCGTATCAGTACCTTTTGCTAGTAAGTTACAGGTGCCTGCAGAGAGTTGGGAGTCCAGATTCCTGACAACTCTCCCTTCAGGGGAAATCATGGAATCCACCCAGCGGCTCCGGGCTGTGCCAATCAAGATTTCAGACCGAGAGCTATATGTCGATCTGATAGTCCTTGCGATGCAGGACTTCGACATCATACTGGGCATGGATTTCCTCAGTAAGTACAGCGCTTCAGTGGACTGCCGTAGAAGGAAGGTGGTTTTCAGCCCAGAAGGAGAACCACCATTCGAGTTTCAAGGAGCCCCAAGGAGGAAGACTCAGAAATTTCTCTCAGCCTTGGCAGCCCACCAGATGCTAGAGCAAGGGTGTGCTGGTTTTCTTGCACACATAGTGGACTCAGAAGCAAAGAAAGAACTCAAGCAGGAGGATGTACGGGTAGTCTGCGAATATCCAGAAGTGTTCCCAGAAGAATTACCTGGACTACCTCCCAACAGAGAAGTGGAATTCGAGATCGAGCTAGTGCCCGGTACCGGTCCGGTCTCGAAGGCCCCATATCGTATGTCTCCAGCAGAGTTGAAGGAATTACAAGAGCAACTCCAGGAGCTACTAGACAAGGGCTTCATTCGCCCGAGTCATTCACCCTGGGGAGCTCCTGTACTTTTCGTCAAGAAGAAGGATGGGTCTATGCGTCTGTGCATAGACTACAGAGCTCTGAACAAGGTACCATCAAGAACAAGTACCCCCTTCCTAGAATAGATGATTTATTTGATCAACTCAAAGGGGCTACAGTGTTCTCGAAGATAGACCTGCGTTCTGGGTATCATCAGCTAAAGGTTAAAGAAAGTGACATCCCCAGGACGGCCTTCAGGACAAGATACGGCCACTACGAATTTGTAGTAATGCCTTTTGGAGTAACCAATGCTCCAGCAGTCTTCATGGAGCTGATGAACCACATCTTCAGGGAGTATCTCGATAAATTCGTCATTGTATTTATTGATGATATTCTCATATACTCACAGACTCCAGAGGAACATGCTACACACTTGAGGATAGTGCTGCAGATCCTTCAGCAGGAGAAGCTCTATGCAAAATTCTCAAAGTGTGAGTTTTGGCTAGATCAGGTGACCTTCCTAGGTCACATTGTATCCAAAGAAGGCATTCAAGTTGATCCAGCCAAGATAGAAGCAGTCAGCAACTGGTGTAGACCCAAGAATGCCAGTGAGATCAGAAGCTTCTTAGGCCTGGCAGGATATTACAGAAAATTTGTGGAGGACTTTTCCAGGATAGCCTCTCCACTCACAGCCTTGACCAGAAAGAACAAGAAGTTTGAATGGTCAGATAAATGCGAGCACAGTTTTCTAGAGCTGAAGAAGAGACTGACCAGTGCTCCCATCCTGACTGTTCCAGAGAGTGACAAGGCCTTTGACATCTACAGTGATGCATCCAAGATGGGCCTTGGAGCTGTCCTCATGCAAGATGGTAAAGTAATAGCATATGCCTCCAGACAGCTCAAGGACTATGAGAAGAATTACCCTACCCACGACCTTGAGCTAGCAGCTGTGGTTTTCGCACTGAAGCTCTGGAGACACTACCTGTATGGAGTGCAGTGCAGAATCTTCACAGACCATCAAAGTTTGAAGTACTTCTTCACTCAGAAGGACCTGAATATGAGGCAGCGCAGGTGGCTAGAGTTGGTCAAAGATTATGACTGTGAAATCCTCTACCACCCAGGTAAAGCTAATAAAGTGGCAGATGCACTGAGCAGGAAATCCTGTGCAGCACTGATGTCCTTATCATCACTGTCTCTACCACTTCAGAAAGAGATAAAGGATTTTGGAGTTGAGGTAATAATTGGGCAACTTTCTGCATTGACTCTAGAGTCAGCCCTGCTTGTGATATACAAGAAAGCAAGGTCAAGACCCAGAGATCCAGAAGATCAAGCAGGAGATCCAAGGGCAGAAAATCAGAGTTTCGAGTATCAGATAGTGGCATACTCTATCTTGGAGACCGCCTTTGCGTCCCCAATGATGAGGAACTAAGAAAGAATATTCTAGAAGAGGCCCACAATACCCCATACTCTATGCATCCTGGTTCTACCAAGATGTACCAAGACTTAAAGAAGAGGTTCTGGTGGTCTGGACTCAAGCGAGACGTGGCCAGATATATCAGTACCTGCTTGACCTGCCAGAGGGTCAAAGCGGAACACCAGAAACCAGGGGGAGTTCTACAGCCACTTCCCATTCCAGAGTGGAAGTGGGAAGAAATATCCATGGACTTTATCACAGGTCTTCCAAGAACCACCCATGGACACGATGCAATTTAGGTGATAGTGGATAGATTAACCAAGTCTGCCCACATCCTAGCCATCAAGTTATCACATTCGGTAGAGCAGTTAGCACAGCTGTACGTGAAAGAAGTGATCAGACTTCACGGAGTTCCGAAGTCGATCGTTTCTGACAGAGATGGGTGGTTCAGCTCCCATTTTTGGAGGTGTGTTCAGGACGCCCTAGGCACCAGACTTCAGTTCAGCACAGCTTTCCATCCCCAGACAGATGGACAAACAGAGAGAGTAAATCA
>JAGFNQ010000490.1:0-48210 GCA_024364735.1 Boesenbergia rotunda
ACCTATGGAATCATCTCCTCTGCATGCTTCTCCTGTAATATCTACAACAACAGTGTCAGAAAAATTAGGACCACTAATAACACTATCATCAGAAAATAAAAATCTAGAATGGTCCTGTGGAGCTCCAATTTCTTCTTCTGGAGCTGAAAAATTTGGAATTGGATTTTGAATAGGAGTCCCCGGAGGGATGCATGCTGTAGGTGCCCAGACTTTAATGTATTATTCTTCTTCTTCTTCTAAAATTGCAAGATCCATTAAAGAAAGATTTGGCCTTGCGCTAGGGTCACCTTGAACTTGCATTTGATTCATTTGACTAGCAATTTGTCCAACGCCTCTTTCGATGTCTTGAAGCCTTTGCTGCCTTTGATGATATTGTACAACTTGTTGATAAATCTCCTCCATTCTTTGTTGTTGAGCCTCATTCTCATTAAGATTCTCAAAGCCTCCTTGGTTAGCTAGCTCCTTGACTGATTTTAAAGGATGAAGTAGGCTGAAAATTTTGAGCTTGCTGATTTGGTTGAAAACATGGCTGTTGAGGCTGATTAAAGGGCTGATATTCTTGGAAACTTTGCTGGGAGTTGTAGCCTTGAAAGTTCTGATTTTGGTGTGGAAAATTCTGTGGCAAGGGCTGAAAATTCTGATTTTGAAACCCTTGGTTGTAAGGCTGAAAATTTTGATTCAAGGGCTGTATGGGCTGATAAAATGGCTGGTTTTGAGGCGGATCTTGCTGAAATGTTTGACACACTTGCTGCCCCTGTTGATATGGCTGAAATTGAGGTTGAAATTGATTATTTCCATGCTGAAAATTTTCAAAAGGCTGCTGGAAATTTTGGTTAAAATGCTGAAATTCTTGCTGAAATTGTTGGAATTGTTGTGGTGGCTGGAATTGTTATAGTTGCTGAATTTGAGGCTGACAAAACTGATTTGGTTGCTCAAATTGGGGCTGATAGCTCTGAAAATTCTGATTTGGTTGAAAATTTTGAAATGATGGTTGATCTTGTGGCTGAAATTGAAAGTTTGGTTGCTGAAAATTAGGATAGGGCTGCTGGAAATCTTGAATTGGCTGCTGAAATTGCTGGAGAGGCTGAAATTGTGGCTGAGGTAGCTTCTGGTAAGTAGATGACTGAGCTTTCCATTTTTGTTGGTAGTCCAACTCCTTTAACACATTTCTTAACTCCTCCAATGTCTTTTCTATCTCTTTACCGAACTCTGGTGACCCTATTTTGATCTTGCAACCCTGTCACAAAATAAACAAGAAAAATGGCAGCAACCGTATACAAATGATAAAGCAACAGAAAATAGAACTCAATGATATGTCAAAAAGCATACAAGCAAAAATCAAACAAATCAACTAGTTGCTTCCCCGGCAACGGCGCCAAAAATTTGACGGCCCTGAATCTACTAGATTAAATTGTCACGAAGGTTGGGACCATCAGATTTAAATGTGTATGAATGCTGGAAACCCTTTTCACAATCAAAATCTGAAAATGTAATATAGGGGCCACAGGTCGTATTTTTTCTCGGGGCTAGTTGACGGTTTGTTTGGTTCGTGCTCGTATTTAGATGTTGTTTGTGAATTTGGGTTTCGAGTTCAATCTAAAATGAAATCGCAATAAAATATAAGATAAATGCCACTAAAACTTGATGTGCAATGAATTAAGTTTATGTGCCAAGATGATACTTATGTGAAGTCACTACTTTTCATGTGCAGAAATTAATGTGCGGAATTTAACTGATCCATACAAAAACCACATGCCATGCGAGAATGGTTGAGGAACTCAGGAATCAGCTCAAGCAAATTAAACCTTAATCTAATTGTTTCCAATCAATGTTGACTCTTAACTTGATACAAATGCTGGATCTAATATCTTGAGATTTTGGGAATACACTAATGCTTCAGAAACATATAACGTGCAGAAATAAACTCAGAGTTGCAGAAATGAAGAACTTTCAGAATTAAACACTGAATTTGGCAGAAATGAAGGTCATGGCAGAAAACAACATCTGAGTTCAAAAGGGCTAAGGATAGGTTTGATACAAACTTCTGAACTGCAGCTAACAAGGCAGAACTCGAATGCAGAAAATGCAGTCTAACTCCATTACAGACACACGACCAGGGCAGCTGAGTTCACATGCATAAACCCATGCTTGGAAAGAATTTCAGCTAACATGACACAACCACAACTGCATAAATTGCAGTAAACTGCAGGACCAGTGAAGATTTGCAGAAACTGCAAGGTTGCAGCAATCAATTGCAGAATTTTCAAAAATTCAATGGGGAAATTCGGCTGCAGTTGGTTGCAAAGATAAACAAGCTATTGCTGTAAAACAATTTGATGTGAAGTAACCAATTCAGATGCAGAATTCATAAGACAATTAATTGCAGAAACTAACTCAAGTGAAACAAGATTTTCAGAAATCAATTATGATGTGCCAGAATGAAACAATTCACTTGCAGAATTCAGATTCGCAAGTTGAACAACTACAAGCCTATGCGAGCTTAAGTTGAGTTCACTAATTCAAATTCAGATAAGATTCACTAAGCTAGAACTCACTTAAAACAAATTCAGGACTGATAAATATATTTGCACAATTGAAAACTTAAGTGCAGAAATTTTTGAGTTGACACGCAATCTATAACAGGGCTAAAAATTCAGAAATGGAACTGAATGAGAAACAAATTCGAACCTAATGAATTAACACACTAAGGGTTGTCTTCAATTGCAGGGAATGAGCTAAACAAGAATCGAATTTGAAAGAAGATATAAAAATCAGAACCCAAGCTGAAAAATTCAGAAATGACTTGGCACGCAACAATGAAATGACACGCAACAATTAAAGCTATAATTAAACTGAAATTTAACTCAATCTATCACTAAACAAGTTCCTAACTTACTGACATTGAAGATCAAAATCCTAATTAAGCTAAACAATTCAGAAAACAAACCAAACAGCTGATAAAACTGTAAATTCAGAAATGCAGAAACAGAACACGGCAGTAATGGAAATTAAACTACAAACACAATGAAACTAACTATCTGAACTACTCCTCAACCATCCTCAACTCAAGAGCTCCTTGGTCGTCAATCAAGGGAGAACCTCGGACCCGCAAGCTCCGCAAATCAGTGAAGATACGTCTCTGCTACTGAAACAGATCAAACTATGCCCAAACTGAAATTCAGCTCCGAATTCTTCAAACTCGCTGTGGTGGCTTGCGATTTGGATTTGGGAGTGACCGAGACCTTCCAGGGAACCCCTCTGGTCAGCTCGGATGCAGTGGAAGTGGAGCACAGCTGAGTTCGCTGAATTCGGATAGCAAACTGCCGAGACCTCGCGCAACTTCGCTATTGAGCAAAAATCAACTCTGAAACTTCACTGAGATCATCTTTTCACTAACCTAACCCTTGCTTTGATGATGGATTGAGGGATCGCGCCTCCTTGATGAAGAAATCTAGCTAAGAAATGGAGAAGAACTGAAGAAGATGAAGCTGCTGCGGCGGAGACGCGACGAAGGCTGAAGCAGGGAAATTTTTCCTTAAGTAATCAGAAAATGGACGGCTCAGATTTAGTTGAGAAAATCCAACGGCTGATCTTGCTCTGATTGGAGCCAAACTTTTATGATGATGATCTGGGGTCAGGATCTGCCTAGTGGTAGCTCGGATCCTCCAGATATGCAACGGATGGTCCAGATCAACTCTATCTGTGAATGGACGCTCTAGAGCCCTCCTTGCTTGATCCAACGGTTGATTTAGCTCTGATTGGAATGAAACCTTCAGATCTTGATCATAGAGCTTGATCAACCCTAACCCTAGCTCGGATTGCTTCAGATCGTCCCGGATGGCTCAGATCTAGCCGCTCTTGAATCGGACGGCCCGGATTAATCGTAGGCTTGATAATTCGATCGGGTTCACATCCGACTCAGGTTTGACCCAGTATGCCCTAGGTCTAGGATCCTTTCATGCCTACAAAAATATATCAAAAAATTAGTGGCCAAATAATCCAAAAATTGTATAATTTTACAATTAAGTCCAAAATAAGATAAAGTTCCAAAACCTAGGGTAAAATCATAATTAAGCAATAAAAACATGGATCAAACATGGATTTTAGCAATTAAAATAATCAATAAAATGGTGCTTATCATTATCCCAGGCCCTTTATAGGTGCGTGGGTGGGGTCTTGGAATGGCGACACGATTGCCCAGTGAATGTGGCCTCGCCACGTGTCTCCTCCCCCCTGTGCTGCGATATCTCCCTGATACACGCTGCGGGCCATACGAAGCGACGACAGTAAGGGCTAGCGGCTCCTCGGGATGACCAATTAGCGTCGTTGACGTGCTACTCTCTTATTGCTTACAGATGTGCAACGCCTCTCTATAAAAGTCGGTGCAATGGTGTGGGATCGTTTAGAATTGATAGAGGGGGGTGAATATCGATAAATTTCGAATATGAAAAGAATATTGCGCAGTGGAAAAATTAAAACAATGCTAACTCTTTTTTCTTTTTACTTGGTTCGGAGTCTATGACGGTTGCTACTCCAAGACCCACGATCCTTGACCGTTTTCATTGAGCAATTCTATATTTCGAAAAAGTATTACAAGAGTTGAATCACGAATACAGAATTTAAGTAAAACACTTAAAAAGAATACCGACGACCGAAAAAGAATTTGAAGGCCAGAGTAGCAGGTCGTCGATCTGGAGCGTTGTTAGCGCTTGGAACTCGAGCACGGAGAAAACAAACTGAGCACTTGTGTGCTTGAGTTGGAAAAGTGTTGTATGGAAGCAAGGGGGTGAACCCCTTTTTATACAGACGTCCAAGGCGCCCCTGTTGCTGTAGGGCGCCTGCCACGTCGCCGAGTTGGGCACGTCCTCATCCGCAAACTCGGCTAACACTTATCCCCTTATCCAAGGCGCTTGGGACGTCTAGGGCGCCTGACTGCTCATGAATGCCTCCCTTGCTGACGTGGAGGCTCAGCTTCTCATACTCTGGAATCTAGGGCGCCTGTATTAATACAGGCGCCTGTGTTCTCAGGTGCCTGATTCCTCTCAGGCGCTTGGGATGGAGAAACTCCTTCCTTTGCTCCTGCAACTAGGGTTAGGTCCAGAACAACAGTGATCCTGTCGCGAAGCGAGGTGGAATCCCCCAAGAGCGAGATGGTACCCCCGAGTGCCACGAACTGTTGAGGCCGACTCCGATCTGCAGGGAAAATGACCATTAGCAAACCCGCCGGGGAAGATCCCCAGGCAAAGTTTGGGTACCCATGCTTGAACTTTGGGTCTAGATTGATTTAGTACATCATAGTATGACCTTTGTCTAGCCTTGGTTCGATACCCTAACCCGGATCGATTTAGAACGGACTTCTGTTTTCCAAGGATCATGTCAAGACCCTTGGAACCTGAAGTGAATCGTTCTAAGGCTACTCTAAGGTCCTTGACTTGAGTTTTCAAGGAGGAGTTCTCTTTCTCAAGCTTTTCAACTTGAGTAGAGGTTCCTTCTTGAACCTTCTCGGTCAAAGATCTAGAGTCAGCTCCCTCTTTCAGGAGTTTTACTTCCTGTTGGAGGGACTCGACTCGAATTTTGGCTTTTGCCAAGTTACTAGATAGATAAGCAATTAATTCTACTAATTTAACTTTAGAGTAACAACTTACAGTGATTTTGTCTTCCTCCGAAATTGTGAACATTCCGTCGTCCGGCTCCGATTCTGATCCGGTGTTAATCTCTTCCGAAGCAGTCAAGGCGAGCAGGTTCGATTATGGGGCCTCTTCTTCTTCTTCGGAGGAAGACTCGCCCCAAGTTGCTTGAAGGGCCTTCTTCCTTCTTGTCTTCTTGGCTTCTTTCAGATTGGGGCACTCTGATTTGTAGTGTCCTTCTTGTTGCATTCGTAGCAGATTACGTTTGATTTGGTCTTAGATGGTTCAGCTGGATCTTTCTTCTTTCGGCTGGCTTCTGAGTCTGAGTCTGAGTCAGACTCGGGTGCAGGTTAAGGCTTCTTCTTGACCACCTTTCCTGTTTTGCCTGCAACAAAAGCAATGCCTTTCTTGGTTAAGGTGCAGTTAGTCTGCTCATGTAATTCAAGTTCAAAAAATAACTCGTCTAATTTAATTTTGGAAAGGTCCCTTGAAACTTTGTAAGCATCTACCATAGATGCCCACAAAGTATTTCTCGGGAAGCGTTTAGGGTATACCTAATAAGGTCACGATTTTCTACCTTGTGACCGATTGTATGTAGACCGTTCATCAATTCCTGGATTCTGGCATGGAGCTGGGCTGCCGACTCACCTTCGTTCATTTTGATAGTGTACAACTTGTTCAGCAGTAAGTCCCGCTTGTTGATTCGGGTGTCGAAGGTTCATTCGTGCAATTCCATCAACTTACTCTAGAGTTCCTTTGCATAGTTGAAGGTGTTGGTGCAGGAAGCACCATATCGAACCTTGTTTTGATTTTGGCAAAGGATTCAAAGTTAAGTACTGTTTGTGCTCTAAACATGTTACTTGAGTGTATAGAATGAAGTCCTAGCGAAGGACTGCTAGGCACCTAGCGAAGGACCGCTAGGCATCGAAACCCTAAGACCTGGCGAAGGGTTGCTGGGCACCTAGCGAAGGGCTGCTAGGAGTCGAAGACCTAGCGAAGGATTGCTAGGCACCAGGTGAAGGGCTGCTTGGTAACAAAGACTTAGCGAAGGAATGCTAGGCACCAAGCGAAGGACTGCTTGGTAACGAAGACCTGGCGAAGGACTGCTAGGCACCAGGCGAAGGACTGCTTGATAACGAAGACCTGGAGAAGGGCTGCTAGGCACCTGGCGAAGGACTGTTGGGCAAAAGTCTAACCGGAGGAGCCGGTTGGCAATAGGTACATTCTCCTGAGAGGAGTAGGTGAGGACGCGTTCCCCATCGAGGGAACAGTAGGCGTCGGTTCGACCTAGGGTTCCATTTTGGAGACCCAAAGTCCGAACCAAGACAACTACGGCTGTAAAAATCACTAACATTCTTGCTTTATTATGTTTGGTACTAACCCTGGATGCAGGACCGAAGGAATGAGTTTCTGCAGCTCAGAACGCCCCAAAGGAGAAGGGCAGCAGCTGGGTTAGGCGCCCGGGAGGTCCCGGGCGCCCAAGGCCAAGGCCAAACGAGAAGTTGAGCAAGAGTTGCTTCGGAAGCTCACTGGGGCAGGCGCCCTCGAGCTCTCGGGCGCCCCCATGGTCCTGGGCGCCTCGGATGCCTCGGGCGCCCTGGGCCCAAGCCAACGAAGCAGATAGAATTCAAGTCAGCCGAGAAGCCAGCAGACCAAGTCAACCCGGGCACCCCCTGTGTCCCGGGCGCCCCCGTCAGCTCTGAGCCCGATTCTGGAGGGATAAGCCTTGACCGAGCTTCGGATGAGGGTTCTCGGATCCGAAGGCATGTGTCAGGCGCCCCCAGCGTCCCAGGCGCCCCCAGGAGTGTTATAAAAGGAGTTTGACCCCCAAGGCTTCGATATCAATTCTTCCAACGCCTCCACGCTCTTCGACTCAAGCGCTCTGCTCCGGAAACCTCTAATCTCGAGATTCAAGTGCCAACGACAACCCTCTGCACCGAAGAACGATCTACACCGGGCGTCAGTAACAAAGAGCATAATTATACTTTTTACTGCACTATTACTGTACAAATTTTTGTAATAACTTGCGCGATTATAGAATTGCCCGCAGTAAACGGTCAAGGACCGTGGGCCTTAGAGTAGGAGCCGACCACGACTCCAAACCAAGTAAAAAACCTTGTGTTCGCGTTTGTGTTTTATTTCCACTGCGTAATTTCTCTCAATCTAATCCGAAACGGTTTTACGATATTCACCCCCCCTCCTCTATCGTATTCTCTCGATCCAACAGAAGGGTCCCACCCGGTTCAGCTCTTCTTTGGTTAGTCCGCATTGGAGTGTCTGGGTCGCCTTTGCGTCCGCCTCAATTTTCTTTTTCAGCAAGGCATCCCATTCTATGTAAGGCTATGTCACTCCTTCAGCATTCTTCGGGATTTCCAAACCAGATTGGATTATGATCCACATGTCCACCTGAGTTTTTAGGTGGACCTCCATCCGACTCTTCCAGTAGGAGAAGTCTTCTCCACTAAAGAGTGGTGGTCTGGCTGTGCTGAAACCTTCTTGCATGGCCATTAGGATTTCTGAAATGACAAAAATAAAAAAAAATCTTGTCCCAAGACGTGGTCTTGGATTAGTAGTGCGGGAATAAGATAATTAAAAAGAAACGATCGAGTGGTGTTGCACCAACCTCGATGAATGAGAAAAATTCAAAAAAAATGAAATTGAAATTTTCATAAAATTCGAAAAAATTCTCAAATTGGTGGTTGCACCAAATTTGAGTCACTCGCTCTGATACTACTTGTTGGATCGAGAAAAACGATAGAGGGGGGGGGTGAATATCGTTAAAATTTTTTCGGATTAAGGAAAGAGAAAACGCGCAGCGGAAATAAAACAATCACACAGGAACACAAGTAGTTTTTACTTGGTTCGGAGTCGCGGTCGGGTCCTACTCCAAGACCCACGGTCCTTGACCGTTTACTTTGGGCAATACTATAATCGCGCAAAAATATGTTGGAACTCGGATGGCTAGAGAGGGGGGGTGAATATAGCCAATCACTTAGACCTTTATCACAAATCGAATTTTTGCACTCAAACTTATCAGTAGCACAGCGGAAGAAATAATCACAGAGTAAGCAGGAAACAGGGAACGAAAGCAAAGTCGACACACTAGCAAGATCGCTAACAAGGAGGGTTTACAAGGTTCGGGGATAACTTGCCCCTACTCCTTGGCGTGCCCTTAAGGTGGGCGATCCCTTGATCGTCGGCAGATCAAGCCCCGGTTATCACCGGATAGAAAGAAACCTCCTTCTCGGTGGAGAAACCTCTCCACAGCGTTTCAATCACAGATTTAAGTTTAAGCACAAAGAAATAACAAGAATGATCTTACTCAAACACTTAGCAAGGACAAGAACACAGCAAGCTTTCCTGAGCTCCACCCAGCGGCGATCTCACGCAAGAAACCCTTCCTCGTGTCTTCCCGCTGTCGGACTCCAAGCCTCTTGTTCTCTCCTTCAGGCGCTCAAGTAATGGATGATTGCTTTGCAGTAGCTTGCTCAAGGTGATGAAACTTCAGAACGCGTAAGCTAGATGTGGAGAACACAAGGCGCAGCAAGAACTTTGTTCGCAAAGACTAGAACACAACCTCTGCTTCTACGAACCCTTCTTCCACCCTTTTGTTTCTCCACTCAGCACCAGGTGACAGCATCTCCTGCAGCCTCCAGCTTCTTCCCTGCCAACGCCAGCTACCACTGAGCCCTTCCTGGACTTCCTGAGCTCCCCTCAGCCAAGCTCCAGTCAGCAGCTCCAGTCTGCAGCTCCGGCCGTTGCAACCTGAGATGGATAACGGACAAACCTGCTCCAAGGAAAGCCTCCATTGACTTCTCCTTGAGTGTTTGAATCCTCCCCTGTCACCTGCAGCTTAATCAGAGTGCTAGAGCAGCATATCACATAGTAAATCAAGTATCAGATGTAAGCAGCAGAGAATCGGGTACGGTCAGGCAAGATCAGAGCGTCTGACAGTGCAATTTGAATTAAGGTGATCGGTCACCGGACCGATCGGAGAACCTCCTGATCGGTCACCAGACCGATCAGGCTGGGTCCAGACCGATCAGGCTGGGTCTAGACCGATCAGGCTCCGTCCTGATCGGTCCCCAACGCTCGATTAGAAATCACGATTTCTTTGGGACTCTCCTGGATCGATCACCAGACCGATCCCAGGTTGTGGATCGATCACCCGACCGATCCACCCCTTTATCGGGCGATTTCTGAGCTTTGCAGTCCAGACCTCCTGATCGATAACCGGACCGATCAGGAAACATCCTGATCGGTCACCAGACCGATCAGGCTGGGTCCAGACCGATCAGGCTACGTCCTGATCGATCATAGAGAGGAACTTGCGACACTGGATCGTTCTCCAGAACGATCTGCACAGTGATCCTGATCGGTCACCAGACCGATCAGGAGCAGATCAGCAAGGGAACTCAACCTCACTGTTTGCTCCCTGATCGGTCACCAGACCGATCAGGAGCCAAGCAATGGGTGAAACGCATACTCCCTGATCGGTCACCAGACCGATCAGTCATCGCTGGATCGGTCACCAGACCGATCCACGAAGGAGCACCGTGCCAACTCCCTGATCGGTCACCAGACCGATCCAGGGGCTCCAACCACCTTAGCCCTCCAAGCTAAGGATTTTTCACCTAACCCTTCAAGTTGGGAATTTGCACCTAACCCTCCAAGTTAGGACTTTTCACCTAGCCCTCCAAGCTAGGACTTTTCACCTAGCCCTCCAAGTTAGGACTTTTCACCCAACTCTTCCGGATTAGGACTTTTCCAAACCTAGCCCTCCAAGCTAGGACCTGACCCTCCAAGCCAGGACTTTTTTCACCTAATTCTTCATGATGGGAATTTGCACCTAACCCTCCAAGTTAGGACTTTTCACCTAGCCCTCCAAGCTAGGACTTTTCACCCACCTCTTCCGAATTAGGACTTTTCACACACCTAGCCCTCCAAGCTAGGATTTTCAACACCTAACCCTCCAGGTTAGGATTTTCCAACACCTAGCCCTCCAAGCTAGGATTTTCCATACCATGCCTGATCCCCGATCAGGACTTAATCATAATCAATAATCATCCACCTAAACTAAAATCAGTATCAACACCAAAACAACAATCAGGGCCAGACTGCATCAACAATCTCCCCCTTTTTGTTGTTTGACAACCCGATTTTTAGTTTAGGGATTCTCAATCAAGTTTTTCAAATTTAGAATCATAGGGGAATCCAGATCCTCCCCCTACAACATAATCATCCTAAACTTAACCAACCAACACTCTCCCCCTTTGTTGAACACCGAAAAAGGGGTCTAGAAGGGCTGTTAAGTTTAAAACATACTCCCCCTCAACCCTAGGGGTATCCCAAAGCAACAAAGATTTGATTGATTTTTTATAAGCATATGAATACATATGACAAACAGATATAGGCATGGCAAAACAAGCATATGTATCATATGAGCATGACATCATAAGCATGAACATAGCACTATCGAATGAGCCATATAGACAAATAGTAAGCATGGAACATATATAAGTTAACATCTTAAGCAAGATAAGCCAAATATCATGCTATAACAGGCAAAAGTCAGAACGGACACATCCGTCAAATAGTCAGAAAACATCAAACACGAGTATAGAGCAGTCAATCGGTAGCTGGATCATCATCTGAGTCATCAATGTAGATGATATCCTCAGGTGAAATGCCACTGGGGGATGCACCATCAGGAAATGTATGATGATACCACTCCTCATACCATCTGTCCTGTAGTGAGCTGACCTCAGAGATGTTGGATGCTAGAGCATCTAGACGGCGATCAAAAGACCGAAACTCTGAGCGGACCTCCTGTCGCCAGAGCTCGGAGATATGCAACTCGTGCTCCATCATCCGCTCTAGCTCCGCAACCTGCCAGCGGAGGTCAGGAGCCCACTCATCATAATCTGCAGCATCAGCTGGCGGCTCCGGATCATGGGCTGCTCTCGGTAGCTCCCCTCCACGTCTCCTATCCTTCCACCTTAGCCCTCGTGGCCCAACAACAATGCCGGACTGAGCGAGCATGCGACGATCCAGGCGGCAGTCCTGTTGAATCATGGGCACAATACGACCCTGTGAAACATCGATACCCACTGACTCAAGCCAAGCCGTAATGATATGGCCAAATGCCATGTGAATTGTCTGGTCGTACCTCAGACTGTGGACTATAATGGAGAAATAGATGGATGGCACGATATCAAAGTCTAATTGCCGATGCATCCCATAGAGCATCAAGCAGTGGAATAGATGAATCTCATTGAGGTGCTTCGAAGTAGTAGGTAGAAGACAATTGGTGATGATCTTGAACAGAACATAGTCAACAGGGGAAAGGCGAAGAGCAGGAAATGTGGGAAAGCCACGGTCACGCTCACTGGAACCCCTTGGCCTGGGATGACCTAGAAAATGCTCATAGATGGAGTCAGGAGTGATTCCATCAAAAGGAACTGGTAAGGGGTCCGGAAGATAGGGATAGAGTGAGAAGGCATTCTTGGACCGGCGACATCCAAGAAAGGCAATGAAGGCAGATAGAGTAAAGTCAAGATCGACACCAGCGACACGGGTCCTCCACCCCGTACCCTCTCCACTGACCATGTTATTGTAGAATTCAGAGACCAAATCAAAATTGATTGGTCTCTCTAAGAAAAGGATGGGCTGGAGCTCATAGTACTCAATGATTTGTCTCACCGTAGGACAATATTCATAAATAAAGGTTTGGTCCACTGATCGACACGGCATAAGTTTGAAAATGTGCCACTCAAAATTTAATGCAAGAGTGACATTCTGAAATCGAGTATGTAGAGGTGGTGGAGGCCTTGGAGAAGGTGTAGATACTGAAGGGCCTTTACCCTTTGAGCTTTCCACTATAGGTTCCTTACCCTTAGAAGATTTTCTATAGATATGAAGAAATCATGAAGACAGATTTGATCATGACACGAGTTCGAATCAAGTTAATCATGACACAAGATTAAGAATTGATCGAAAGACAAGAGGTAAACCATGACCCAATCAGTTAATGTAAGAAAACACATTTGATCAAGAGGGTCACGGCCAAAAGTCACAGCCAAAACAAGGATCACGGCACAAAACCAAGGATAAACACCAAAACATGATTAGCTTCATATACATATAATCCATGAACAGAGTCATAAAGGAAACTAAATCAAAAACTCACTTTGGTGCCATTGAAGTTAGTTTGAAAGGATCGCAAAAATCGGAAGATGAACTTGCGCAGGAGAAGCTCTCGGCGCAAGATAGAGACGCAGAAAACTTGGAGCAAGTGGAGAACTTGCAGAGAACAGGGAAACGCCCGTAGAGACCTTCGCAAGAACTCGCACGCACGAGAAAGAGGGAGACGCAGGAACACTCTCGCTCAGGATGAAGAGGCGCAAGTGGGAGGTTTCGGCGCTAGGATTCGGCAATGAGAGGGTTTTCGCGAAGTTAATCGGTTGGTGGATCGGTCCACCAACCGTAATTTAATGCTATGGAACGGATCACCGTTCGATCTGTTAGCGCCCAGACCGATCAGGTGATGGCCTAATCGGACTGAACCGGGCCTGATCGGTCGGGTGACCGATCAGGCTCGCTCCTGATCGGTCGGCTGATCGATCAGGACACGATCAGTAGGCTCGGGAGGCTTACTGTGAACCCCCTGATCGGTCTGTGGACCGATCACCATAGGGTGCCAGATCGGTCCGGGGACCGATCCAGGCTGGCTCAGTAAGGTTGATCAGAATTTCGTAAAGTCACTGATGCCCCTCTGATCGGTCTATGGACCGATCGTGATAGGGTGAAGCCAGATCGGTCCGGGGACCGATCAGCCTTATGCCTGATCTGTCTGGTGATCGATCAGGGTTCCTGATACTCCCTGATACGATCTGAAACATTCAGTTTCAGATTTTCTGAATCTTTCCAATGAGATCTGATGAAGTTTATCGAACTTGGACACGATCTCATGACTAAAATTGATCCCTAAACAAGGATCAAAGGTCCTTATAGGTTCATCAATCACTTTGCTCCACCTAAGTGGAGTCAAACTTAATCAACAATCATTCAAGCAAATTCAGTCAAGTTTTGTTCCAAATTCAAGTTTCCAATCAAGTTGCCTTGATTGGAATGTCCAAGTATGATCATGGAGCCAAATACACATGTGTTATGCATTGGTATTCCCCATACTTGGTCACCGAAGTGATTATTATCTCGTCAACTTAATTTCTCAAGGGATGCATTGACATTTTGAGAAATTTAGTTGATCCTAACATCTCACCCCATATCTAGCAAACAAAAACGTTTTGTTAAACCTTATAGTTTGTGTGAGATGTCCCCAAAGTTGCCCAATTGTTTCCCAACAATTTTGAAGTAGTCATAGAGGGTTTTGAATGCATTTTGAAATTCATGAAGCGCAACACATTCCCAACTCTCGTCTTAGGAAACTAAATTCATTTTCGGGGAGTGGTTTAGTGAAAATGTCAGCTAGGTTTGATTTGGACTCTACATGCGAGAGTACAATATCTCCCCTAGCTACATGATCCCTAATGAAGTGGTGACGCACCTCAATATGTTTGGTCCTAGAATGATGGACTGGATTCTTGGTTAGGTTAATTGTGCTGATGTTGTCACATAACACTTGCACACCCTTGTAACTCAATCCATAGTCCTCTAAAGTATGTATCATCCACAACAATTATGATACGCTCTCTCCCATAGCAATATATTCTGCCTCGGTCGTGGAGAGAGCAACACAATGTTGCTTCCGACTTGACCAACTTACTAAAGACGAACCTAAGAATTGGCAACCCCCACTTGTGCTCTTCCGGTCCAACTTACATCCAGCGTAGTCAGAATCCGTATAGCCAATTAAATCAAATGATTCGGTACGGGGGTACCATAGACCGACTTCAATTGTGCCTTTGAGATACCTCAAAATTCGCTTAACAGCGATTAAGTGAGATTTCTTGGCACAAACTTGGTACTTAGCGCACATACCCACAGCAAAAAGAATATCCGGTCGACTAGCTGTGAGGTGTAGCAAACTACCTATCATGCTTCGATATTGAGTCAAATCAACAGGTTTACCACTCTCATCATTGTCTAATCTTGTGTTTGTGGCCATGGGAGTGGTTACCTCTTTTGAATCACTCATATTGAATTTTCGAAGCATTTCTTGTGTATACTTTGATTGGTGCACATGGATACCATCGCGAGTTTGCTTGATTTCAAGTCCAAGAAAGAAAGTCAACTCTCCCACTACACTCATTTCAAATTCACTCTCCATGTGTCCAATGAATTCATTTAAATAGCCCTTATTGTTTGAGCCACAAATTATGTCATCGACATGTACTTGGGCTACAAAAATATCATCACCATCTCTTCGTAGAAATAGTGTAGGGTCTATTTGACCTCTAACGAAGCCCTTCTCAATTAAGAATGTCGACAACCGCTCATACCAAGCCCGGGGTGCTTGTTTAAGGCCATAAAGTGCCTTTTTGAGCTTGAACACGTGGTTTGGAAATTCGGTATTCTCAAACCCCAGAGGTTGTTCGACATAGACCTCTTCTCTTATTAGACCATTTAGAAAGGCCGATTTGACATCCATTTGGTATAATTTGAAGCCAGGATGTGCTGCAAATGTAAGCATCAATCGAATGGACTCTAATCGTGCCACGGGAGCATAGATCTCATCATAATCAAGGTCTTCAACTTGACTATAGCCCTTGGCTACCAAGTGTGCCTTGTTTCTAATGATTTCTCCCTTATGGTTCAATTTGTTCTTAAAGACCCATTTGGTTCCAATGATGGTGGTCTTCTTGGGTCTAGGGACTAAGTCCCAAACTTGACTTCTTTCAAATTGACCTAGTTCATCTTGCATTGCAATGATCCAATCGGGATCATTTAATGCTTCATCAATTTTTCTAGGTTCAATTTCGGAAATTAGGGCAACTTCATTAGCCTCATTCCGGAAGAATGATCTAGTTCTAACCCCATGATGGATGTCTCCAACAATTTGATCTTGGGGATGACTAGAGGCTAATCTAGTTTGCCTTGGTGTTGGTGGTGCTTCTTGAATGGGCTCACTAGACACAAGTTCAGCCTCAGGATCTGGCAGATCTATGGATTGTCTAGGCTCACCGTCATCGGATTCATCACCATCAACAACATTTGGACTTTCATTCAAACTTAGTCTTCTAAGTTCGAATTGGACTTCATCTTCTGGTTGACCATTGACTTTTGGAATCTCTTCAAAGACAACATCAGAAGATTCCTCAACCAGTCTAGACTTCTTATTGTAGACTCGATAGGCTTTGCTAACGAGGGAGTACCCAACTAGTATCCCTTCATCAGCCTTTGCCGTGAACTTTCCAAGATGATCCTTGGTGTTTAGGATGAACACCTTACAACCAAATGTTGGTGCAGGAAGCACCATATTGAACCTTGTTTTGATATTGGCAAAGGATTCAAAGTTAAGTTTATTGGTGATCTAACAATGTTACTCAAGTGTGCAGGAAAAGTCCTAGCGAAGGGCTGCTAGGCACCTGGCGAAGGGCTGCCAGGAAACAAAGTCCTAGCGAAGGGCTGCTAGGCACCTGGCGAAGGGCTGCCAGGAAACAAAGTCCTAGCAAAGGGCTGCTAGGCACCTGGTGAAGGGCTGCCAGGAAACAAAGCCCTAGCGAAGGACTGCTAGGCACCTGGCGAAGGAATGCCAGGATACAAAGCCCTAGCGAAGGACTGCTAGGCACCAGGCGAAGGGCAGCTTGGTACTCAAGACCTGGCGAAGGACCGCGAGGCAAAAGTCCAACCAGAGGAGCGATTGACATCAGGTACATTCTCCCGAGAGGAGTAGGTGAGGACGCGTTCCCCGTCGAGGGAACAGTAGGCGTCGGTTCGACCTAGGGTTCCATTTTGGAGGCCCAAAGTCAGAACCAAGACAGCTAAGGCTGTATAAACATAATACTCTAATGCTTTATATTGTTTTGGACTAACCCTGGATGCAGGACCGAAGGAACGTGTGTCTGCAGCTCAGAATGCCCAAAGGAGAGAGGCAAGTAGCTGAGCAGGGCGCCCTCAGTGTCCTGGCCGCCCCCAGGGGCAACACAAAACAAGCGAAGCAACAAAGGCTTCGGCTAACCACTGGCCGGGGCGCCCCCAGCAGCCAGGGCGCCCCGAACACCCAGGGCGCCCTCAGTGCCCAGGGTGCCCCGCGCCTACGCCAGCGAAGCCGATTACACTTATCCAGCCGAGAAGCCCGCGCTGAAGGAGTCAAGCTGGGCGCCCCCAGTGTCAAACCTCATCCCTATTTGAGTGGGATAGAGGTTGACCGAGCGAAGCTTGGATCGCGTGACACGTGGGGGGGGGCGCCCCCGACGTCTAGGGCGCCCTGAGGTGCTATAAATAGCACCCAACGCCCAGGCTTTCAGCAACAACTTCAATTCAACGCTTCGACGCTCTTCTGCTCCCGCGCTCTACTCCGGAAACCTCCCAACACGAGCCGACAACGTCCCTCCGCTTCTAAAAGTCAACCTACCTCGGACGTCGGTAACAAAAGAGCGATCTTTTAATTTTGTGCTTATTACACTACTATTGTAATCAATTCTTGTAAACTATTTTTGCGCCTCATATAGAATTGCCCAAAGTAAACGGTCAACGACCGTGGGCCTTGGAGTAGGAGTCGACTTAGGCTCCGAACCAAGTAAAAAATAACTGTGTTTGCGTTGTGTGTTTTTATCTTCCGCTGTACAATTGCTCTTATTTTAAATCTGAACGCTTTCCGATATTCAGCCCCCCTCCATCGGTTCTCTCGATCCAACAAGTGGTATTAGAGCGGAGAAGCTCAAATTTGGTGCAACGGTAAATTTGGGAGTTTTTCAGATTTACGAAATTTTTTATTTTATTTCTTTTCTTTTTGTTAATCAACACCACTCGATCAGTCTCGCTTTTTATTTTCAAATAAATAATATCTGTATGTGTATTTAAAATATTTACACCTTTTTCAATTTTGAATTCTCATTTTTTCACTATAAGTCAAAATTGATAAAACGAACAATTTTTGAAAATTTGTCATAAACTTTTTTTTTATTATTTTAATATTTTCCTCGAAATTCGTGCTACCTTAATTCGAGCAAATTTTTCTTAACATTAAATTTTTAACTTTTCATCATTAATCAGAATTGACAAAATTAATATTTTTAAAATTTTGTCATAAATTGTTTTTATTATTTTATTATTATTCCACCTCGAAATTCGTGCAACATTTATTTTGAGCTATTTTTTCTCTTCTCCCGCACTACTAATCCAAGACCAAGTCTTGGTATATTTTTGTTACTTCTTTTCTGTACAAGGTTAAACTAAATGACCAACCAAGAATGGAACAGTGCCCGTCCACCGTTATTCTCCGGCGAGAACTTCAATTCCTGGAGAAGTCTAATGGAGTTCCATCTGAAGGCCCATATGGACATATGGATGATCATTCAAATAGGGTTCTCCCTCCCCACAGAAGATGGAATATCGATCGCCTGGGACAAATTGGACAAACCAACTCTGAGGAAGATTGAGACTGATGCCAGGGCAACAACAATCTTACAATGCGGCCTGACCAAAGAAGAACTGAAGCGGGTCGGATCCTTCAACTGCGCCAAGGAGATGTGGGAAAAGCTAATCTATCTACACGAAGAGAACTCCGATGTTGAGATCTTAAAAGCTCAAGAACAAGTAGCTGAGACAGACTCGACACCCGACGTCGAAATCAAACCAGAGTCAAACGACGAGTTTTCTGAGACAAAATTGGTAATTAATTTTGAATCGTTTTCTGAATTAAAATTAAATAATCAAGCTGATTACAATGGTCGAGGAAGGTATAGTTTTTATTGCAGGAAAAACTCCAAGAGAATTGCAAAAGAGGCCTCAACCAATACCTGAGTCCAACTCAGACTCAGAATTTGACGACGAAGAAGGGGATGATCGGAAGCTGGTCCAGATGACTTGCGACCACTACAAGATGCTAAAGACGGCAAGTATCAAGGGGGAGATTCCCAACCAGGAATCAAAAGGTAAATTTATGATATTTGAAAATCTAATATTTACCTCAAAGAACGTAACTAATTCATACAAAATAGTTAAGGTTAATATGTCAGAAAATTTAATTCCCAACCTTGTTGATTTTAAAAAACCTGAGTATTATTTCGATTATGATATAACTTAGATCATTTTTTTTGTTTGCTTTAATTGTGTGTTGTTTGTTATTTTATTTTTATTTTTTTTTTTGCTTAAAATTAGGATTGGTTAGTTTAAGGACTAACATGATTAATTGAAACTTGAACAACCTAGTATTAGGACAAGGTTTGATGATAGTACGTTAGGGAAGCCTGACTAAGGAATCAAGTAGGGTAAGGAGTACCTTATTTGGTCTTTTTAGTCCGGTGGAACTAGCCGAAGCTACCTCTCCGAATCCTAAGCTAGTTAGACCAGAGTGTCTCAAACAATGATTTGAAAATGATCTTTCTTTAAAAGGCTTTGTCTAGGAAAGGGTTGTTGATCCAATAAGGCTACAGCCAAAGAAGGCCTCTGTGCCTCGCCAAGACCTGGAAGCCAATTATCGAAACTCACTTTTAAATTATTATTTGTTAAACTCGAATCTAACACAAGCTTCAATTAAATCATAGTGTTAACATCAAAAGATAAAATTAATGCATCTCACAAAACAGTTAAGGATATCTTGTTCTGTCACTTAGAAATGGGTGAGATGCTTAGGACCTAAAAGTTGAATCCAACCCAACCAACTAATTCAGATTAATCAAAATCAAATCTTAATTAAATCAAAATTAAATCTTAATTAAATCAATTAAATTCAATTAAATCTTAATAAATTAAATTTAATTCAATCAAATTCAAATTTAATTCATCTGACTTTTAAAATTCAAATTTAATTCATTTGACTTTTAACATTCAAATTTAATTTAACTAACTTTTAAAATTCAAAGTTAAAATTCTAATTAATTTCAAAATCCTCAAAAATCATTTTTTTTAAAACTAAGGTTTAATGTTTCAAAATTAACCATTTTTTGTTAAAATTAAATATTTGTCTCACACAACCCATAAGGTTAACATGTTTGACCACGTAGAACCGGGTGAGACATCTAGGACCTAAAAGCATGATTCACTATCCTTTTAAATAAAAAAAAAGGGTTTGCAAAAATTATTCAAACTTACCTCTAATTTTTAATTTATTGTACTGTACCCTACTTTTTCATTTATCACATTTTTTTTCAAATATCACAATAAATAGAATCTAGGGCTTATTCTGATTTAGTCAAAATAGTCAACCCTAGTCCATATAGTCAAACCTGGTCAACACTGAAGTCCCTTAAGGAACTTAGATAAAAGACAAACTGTGTCGGATACAGGGGGAGTTCTTCTTAATTGTTTTTCGAAAAATTCAAATTTTTCAAAAACCTTATGCTTTAAAACTTATTCAAAAACCCTCGATATTACTATCTCGTTGAAAAATTATCATCATGATTTTCGAAAACTGTGCTATCATTTCAAGTTATGTTTTCAAAAATTTATCTTGAAAGTTATCATACTCAGAAGATTGTTCAAAATTATTCTTTTGATTTTAATAAACCCTAAAGACACAGAGGAAGGTCCACTTCATGATCTACAAGGACTCCTAGGATGTGTCAAATTTAGGGGAGTTTGAGTCAAAAGAAGAATTTCTGAAATATTTTTTTTTGGTAATTATTTGTTTTGAAGTTATTAGATAATTCTTATAATTTAAATCGAACCCTAAGAACTCAGAGGAAGAATACTTGTGGTCAACAAGCTTCCAAGGACTGTATCAAGTTTAGGGGAAGGTCAAATTAAAAGAGTTATTAAACATTTCTAAATAATATGTTTTCATACACTATATTTTTAAAATTGTGTCGAAAACATTTGTCTTACAAAATAATATTATTTTAAAATGTTTTTGTGGCTTATAAAATTATTTTTTGAAATACCTTTGAAATAATATTTACTTGGGTTGAAAAATTTCCAGGACACTTAGGAAAATGTCCTTGTAGTTAACAAGGTTTCCTAGGATTGTGTCAGACTGGAAAAGAAATCAAGTCAAGTATTCAAAATAAAATTATTTTTTTTTTGCATAATCTTCAAAAGTACTTCTATTTTACAAAGTACAATGTTTTGAAAAGTACTAATACTTGTAAAGGCAATAGTGTTCTAAGTGCATGAAGTTTCTAAAAGACTTGCCTACAAATATAAAATATTTTTTTAAGTGGAGTTTTGTTGGTGCAGTTTAAAGTTTTTGCTATACTTTCAAGAATTATGTTAAGTATTTTTATGTTTTCAAAACTCATAGGCTCTGATACATAAATTTTTTTAAAACATCATTCAAAATATATTTTGTTATTGATATATGGCCAAGGGGGAGAGTAGAAATTAAATTCTTCCTTAAACGTTTTTTTTAAAGGTTATCTTAGAAATGGTTTAAAACTTAGGAGAAGATTTCACATTAAGGGGGAGAGAAAGGAAAGAGAGAAATTGTTTTAATCTTTATCTCTTTTTCAAAAAGTGCTTCAAAAGTTTCTAAGTATTTCTAAGCATTTCAAATTTTTGTTAAGTGCATGTCTTCTCCTAAGTAAATTTTTTCCTTAATAAACAAAATTTGTTTGAGCAAAAAACTTGTTCAAAAATTTTGCCAAATATTTCCAAGTAAAGTTTTTTGGTGAAAAACTTGTCTAGAAATTTCTTGAAGATCTTGTTTTCCAAAATGCACAAAGTGTTTCCAAACAAATATTTCTAAGTGTGCAAAAATATTTTTGGTAAACAAATTGTTTTTGGGAAATTTGAATTCAAAATTTTGCCTAAGTAATTTTTTTTGGTTTTAAACAAAATTTAGGCTTGCAAAACTCTTCAAAATGGAAAATTGTCTAAGTGTAAAAAGCTTTTGGTGCAAAGGCTTTTATTTTTATTGAAAAACACTTTGTCAAAAAACTTAGAAATTTTTACAAAAACTCAAAACTCCCTATTAAGAACCTTGTTCGCCCATGTATGTTTTTGATATATGTCAAAGGGGGAGGAAAGGTCAAAGTTAAGTGTTTTAAGTGCCTTATAACACAAGTATTCAGGGTTTTAGGGGGAGTATTCAGGGTTTTAGGGGGAGTATGAGAAATAAAGATTTTTTTCAACTCTACATTAATTCTGTTCATAAACAGTTATACTTCATTGTTTACCTTTTGTTCTTAACTGTTATAAGTTCTTACATAACTTTGAATTGTGTTGCCATAAATCAAAAAGGGGGAGATTGTTGGTGCAGGAAGCACCATATTGAACCTTGTTTTGATATTGGCAAAGGATTCAAAGTTAAGTTTATTGGTGATCTAACAATGTTACTCAAGTGTGCAGGAAAAGTCCTAGCGAAGGGCTGCTAGGCACCTGGCGAAGGGCTGCCAGGAAACAAAGTCCTAGCGAAGGGCTGCTAGGCACCTGGTGAAGGGCTGCCAGGAAACAAAGTCCTAGCGAAGGGCTGCTAGGCACCTGGCGAAGGGCTGCCAGGAAACAAAGCCCTAGCGAAGGACTGCTAGGCACCTGGCGAAGGAATGCCAGGATACAAAGCCCTAGCGAAGGACTGCTAGGCACCAGGCGAAGGGCAGCTTGGTACTCAAGACCTGGCGAAGGACCGCAAGGCAAAAGTCCAACCAGAGGAGCGGTTGGCATCAGGTACATTCTCCCGAGAGGAGTAGGTGAGGACGTGTTCCCCGTCGAGGGAACAGTAGGCGTCGGTTCGACCTAGGGTTCCATTTTGGAGGCCCAAAGTCAGAACCAAGACAGCTAAGACTGTATAAACATAATACTCTAATGCTTTATATTGTTTTGGACTAACCCTGGATGCAGGACCGAAGGAACGTGTGTCTGCAGCTCAGAATGCCCAAAGGAGAGAGGCAAGTAGCTGAGCAGGGCGCCCTCAGTGTCCTGGGCACCCCCAGGGGCAACACAAAACAAGCGAAGCAACAAAGGCTTCAGCTAACCACTGGCCGGGGCACCCCCAGCAGCCAGGGCGCCCCGAACGGCCAGGGCGCCCTCAGTGCCCAGGGCGCCCTCAGTGCCCAGGGCGCCCCGCGCCTACGCCAGCGAAGCCGATTACACTTATCCAGCCGAGAAGCCCGCGCTGAAGGAGTCAAGCAGGGTGCCCCCAGCGTCCAGGGCACCCCCAGTGTCAAACCTCATCCCTATTCGAGTGGGATAGAGGTTGACCGAGCGAAGCTCGGATCGCGTGACACGTGGGGGGGCGCCCCCAACGTCCAGGGCACCCCGAGGTGCTATAAATAGCACCCAACGCCCAGGCTTTCAGCAACAACTTCAATTCAACGCTTTGACGCTCTTCTGCTCCCGCGCTCTACTCCGGAAACCTCCCAACACGAGCCGACGACGTCCCTCCGCTTCTAAAAGTCAACCTACCTCGGACGTCGATAACAAAAGAGCGATCTTTTAATTTTGTGCTTATTACACTGCTATTGTAATCAATTCTTGTAAACTATTTTTGCGCCTCATATAGAATTGCCCAAAGTAAACGGTCAACGACCGTGGGCCTTGGAGTAGGAGTCGACTTAGGCTCCGAACCAAGTAAAAAATAACTGTGTTTGCATTGTGTGTTTTTATCTTCCGCTGTGCAATTGCTCTTATTTTAAATCCGAACGCTTTCCGATATTCACCCCCCTCTATCGGTTCTCTCGATCCAACACCAAACACCCGAAGGTGTTTAACTGTGGGTGGTTTCCTAAACCAAAGCTCATGGGGAGTCTTCCCTAAAAACCTATGAATGAGGACTCGGTTTTGCACATAGCAAACTGTATGTACAACTTCGGCCCGCAAGTAACTCGGGAGTGAGTACTCATTAAGCATGCTTCGTGCAGCCTCTTGTAGAACACGGTTCTTCCTCTCTACAACACCATTTTGTTGTGGTGTTCTAGGAGTAGAGAACTCATGTCTATAACCCCTATCTTGACAAAATTCTAAAAACCTTTGATTTTGAAATTCACCTCCATGATCACTTCTTATTGTCTTAATAGTTAATGATTTCTCATTTTCAACTCTTCTACAAAAAGAAATGAAAACATCTAAGGTTTGGTCCTTATATTTTAAAAAGTAAGTCCATGTATATCTAGTGAAATCATCAATGATCACAAAGCAATATCTACTTCCATTCAATGATATGATAGTACTACAATCAAATAGATCCATGTGAAGTAAATCTAATGCAGTAGAAGTACTTATAGTGCTTTTACCTTTATGTGCAGATTTTGTTTGCTTACCCATTTGACATGCATCACAAAGTTTATCTTTCTCATACTTGATGCTTGGTAAGCCACGAACTAATCCCTTGTTGGCTGACTTCCGGATGTTCTTCATGTTCACATGTGCTAGCCTCCGGTGCCAAAGGATGGACTCTTCTTCTTTTGACATGAAACACTTAGCAGAAACATTAGTAGCACTTTTAAATGAAACTTGATAAATATTGTCTACTCTTGTTCCTACTAGTACCGTATCCAAGGTGTCATGTTGTCTAACTAGACATTGACTTGGTTGGAAATCAATTGTGTAACCCGTGTCACACAATTGACTCATACTTAGGAGATTAAATTTTATCCCCTTGACTAGAAGGACATTTGAAATTCTAAGACACTCGGATATTTGAATGTCTCCTATTCTTATGACCTTAAGACTACCATTGTTACCAAATGAAACATTACCTCTACTTTTCTTGTGAAGTGTGGTAAACAATGATCTATCCCCGGTCATGTGTTTGGAGCATCCACTATCAACGAACCAAGTTGATAGATGCTCCCCCTCAATCATAACCTACACAATTCGAAAAATAGAAGTTTTAGGTACCCAAACCTTGGGACCTAAAGCATCAACTAAACGTGACTTAGGCACCCATGCCTTGACAACTTTCTTTTGAACCTTGGGTGTCCTAGATTGTCTCATATCAGTCCTAGACATTAAAGACACGAATGAGGGTTCTTTGGGTCGATAACCAATACCGACCCTATTGTAGACCGCCCTTTGGGCATTCAAGATCATGTCTAGGGTTTTAGAGCTAGTTGAGAACTTCTCAAGAATATTCTTGAGTCTCTCAACTTCACTCTTTAATGATTTGTTCTCTTCTACTAGCAAGTCATCATGCAAATCATTTACATCATCAACCTTAGAGGATTTCAATTTATCAACCTCAAGCTTCAATGACTTAATCTCATCTTTTAACAATTCAACATGCAAATCATCAATGTTATCATTCCTAGATAACTTCAATTGGTTGATTTCTAATTGCAATGCTTTAACTTTATTTTTTGACTTCTTAAGCATACTAGTTAAACATGCAATTGCTCTATAACACTTTTCAAGTTCGGGAGAAGTTACCTCTTCATCATCCGAAGATGATGAAGCCGCGTTTGAGGAACTTGAAGATTCATCACAGCTTTCCTCTCCTAGAGCCATGAGTGTCACATGTCTTGTGCTCTTCTCCTCCTTCTCTTCATCGGATGAGCTAGAGGATGACTCATCCCAAGTGGCCTTCAAGGCCTTCTTCTTCTTCTTGAATTTTTCTTCTTTCTTTTTGGATTTCTCCTCCTTCTTCTTTAGTTTTGGACACTCATTCTTGAAGTGCCCTTTCCTACCACACTCAAAGCAAGAGGCATTAGTCTTATCAAGTTTAGCTTCACTAGAGTTACCTCTACTCTTGAAGCGTCGACCCCTTCTCATCATCCTTCTCACAAAGTTTGCCATCTCGGAGGATGAGGAGCCGTTGCCATCTTCTTCGGAATCGGACTCGGATTCGAAAGAGGATGAAGACGAAGAGTCCTCCTTCTCCTTCTTCTTCTCCTTCTTCTTCTTGTTGGATTGGTCCCCTGCAACTAAGGCAATCCCCTTCTCGTTGGGGCCTTTGTTAGCCATTTCATGCAATTACATCTCACAAAATAAATCATCTAACTTTACAATGGATAGATCCTTGGAAACTTTGTAGGCATCCACCATGGATGACCACAAAGCATTCCTTGGAAAGGCTTTCAAGACATACCTCACAAAGTCGCGATTCTTGACCTTTTCATCAATCGAATGAAGCCCATTGAGGACTTCCTTGAACCGGCTATAGAGCTCACTTACCGTTTCATTCTCCTTCATGGAGAGATTTTGGAGTTGATTGAGGAACAAATCCCTCTTTGCAATTCTTGAGTCTCGGATGCCCTCGTGAAGCTCAATGAGTTTGTTCCACAAGTCCTTTGCACTTGTGAAAGGACCAACCTTGATGAGTTGGTCTTTGTTCATGCCGCATTATAGAGTGACAACCGCCTTCGCGTCGGCTTCACTCTTTCGAGTTTGTTCGGCAGTCCATCTCCACGACTCAAGTTCTTTGCCTTCATCATCCTTCGGAGGGGTGAAGCCCTCCTTCACAGCGAACCAAGTGTGGATATCCATCTTCAAATAATATTCCATCTTTGATCTCCAATATTGAAAATCAGCGCCATCAAAGAAAGGAGGTCGGGTAGTGGAAAATCCTTCTCTCAACGTCATCTTGTTGATAACTCTCGGATGTTAAGCCGTGAACAGAGCCCCAAGCTCTGATACCACTTGTTGGAACCCGGATGGCTAGAGAGGGGGGTGAATATAGCCAATCACTTAGACCTTTAGCATAAATCGAATTTCTGCACTCAAACTTATCAGTAGCACAACGGAAGAAATAATCACAGAGTAAGCAGGAAACAGGGAACGAAAGCAAAGTCGACACACTAGCAAGATCGCTAACAAAGAGGGTTTACAAGGTTCGGGGATAACTTGCCCCTACTCCTTGGCGTGCTCTTAAGGTGGGCGATCCCTTGATCGTCGGCAGATCAAGCCCCGGTTACCACCGGATAGAAAGCAACCTCCTTCTCGGTGGAGAAACCTCTCCACAGCGTTTCAATCACAGATTTAAGTTTAAGCACAATGAAACAACAAGAAGGATCTTACTCAAACACATAGCAAGGACAAGAACACAGCAAGCTTTCCTGAGCTCCACCCAGCGGCGATCTCACGCAAGAAACCCTTCCTCGTGTCTTCCCGCTGTCGGACTCCAAGCTTCTTGTTCTCTCCTTCAGGCGCTCAAGTAATGGATGATTGCTTTGCAGTAGCTTGCTCAAGGTGATGAAACTTCAGAACGGGCAAGCTAGATGTGGAGAACACAAGGCGCAGCAAGAACTTTGTTCACAAAGACTAGAACACAACCTCTGCTTCTACGAACCCTTCTTCCACCCTTTTGTTTCTCCACTCAGCACCAGGTGACAGCATCTCCTGCAGCCTCCAGCTTCTTCCCTGCCAACGCCAGCTACCATTGAGCCCTTCCTGGACTTCCTGAGCTCCCCTCAGCCAAGCTCCAGTCAGCAGCTCCAGTCTGCAGCTCCGTCCATTGCAACCTGAGATGGAAAACGGACAAACCTGCTCCAAGGAAAGCCTCCATTGACTTCTCCTTGAGTGTTTGAATCCTCCCTTGTCACCTGCAGCTTAATCAGAGTGTTAGAGCAGCATATCACACAGTAAATCAAGTATCAGATGTAAGCAGCAGAGAATCGGATACGGTCAGGCGCGATCAGAGCGTCTGACAGTGCAATTTGAATTAAGGTGATCGGTCACCGGACCGATCGAAGAACCTCCTGATCGGTCACCAGACCGATCAGGCTGGGTCCAGACCGATCAGACTCCGTCCTGATCAGTCCCCAACGCTCGATTAGAAATCACGATTTCTTTGGGACTCTCCTGGATCGATCACCAGACCGATCCCAGGTTGTGGATCGATCACCCGACCGATCCACCCCTTTATCGGGCGATTTCTGAGCTTTGCAGTCCAGACCTCCTGATCGATCACCGGACCGATTAGGAAACATCCTGATTGGTCACCAGACTGATCCGGCTGGGTCCAGACCGATCAGGCTCCGTCCTGATCGATCATAGAGAGGAACTTGCGACATTGGATCGTTCTCCAGAACGATCTGCACAGTGATCCTGATCGGTCACCAGACCGATCAGGAGCAGATCAGCAAGGGAACTCAACCTCACTGTTTGCTCCCTGATTGGTCACCAGACCGATCAGGAGCCAAGCAATGGGTGAAACGAATACTCCCTGATCGGTCACCAGACCGATCAGTCATCGATGGATCGGTCACCAGACCGATCCACGAAGGAGCACCGTGCCAACTCCCTGATCGGTCACCAGACCGATCCAGGGGCTCCAACCACCTTAGCCCTCCAAGCTAAGGATTTTTCACCTAACCCTCCAAGTTGGGAATTTGTACCTAACCCTCCAAGCTAGGACTTTTCACCTAGCCCTCCAAGCTAGGACTTTTCACTCAACTCTTCCGGATTAGGACTTTTCCAAACCTAGCCCTCCAAGCTAGGACCTGACCCTCCAAGCCAGGACTTTTTCACCTAATTCTCCAAGATGGGAATTTGTACCTAACCCTCCAAGTTAGGACTTTTCACCTAGCCCTCCAAGCTAGGACTTTTCACCCACCTCTTCCGAATTAGGACTTTTCACACATCTAGCCCTCCAAGCTAGGATTTTCAACACCTAACCCTCCAGGTTAGTATTTTCCAACACCTAGCCCTCCAAGCTAGGATTTTCCATACCATGCCTGATCCCCGATCAGGATTTAATCATAATCAATAATCATCCACCTAAACTAAAATCAGTGTTAACACCAAAACAACAATCAGGGCCAGACTGCATCAACAAATTAGGTTTACAAATTAAGTACAGAAATATTGCAGTAAATGAAACTAATTACACTTTTCGTTACCGACGTCTGATGTGGATTGTATTTCAGAGCAGAGGGATGTCGTCGGCGCTGAAATCTCGAAATCGGAGTTTGCCGAGACGTAGCGCTTGAACGAAAAGCTTTGGAGCGTATGAAAACTGTGTTGTTGAAGCCTTGGGGTCGAGCTCTTTTTATAGTACTCCATCGGGTGCCTGATGGGTTGGGGGCGCCTGACACGTGCCCTTCGATCCGGGAATCCATAACCGCGGGCTCGGTCAGCGCTTATTCTCCCCTCTTGGGCGCCTGAGCTGATGGGGGCGCCCGTGAGCTCACGGGCGCCTGATCCGCCTTGGTTCAGTGGCTTCGCAGCTGGTTTTTGGTTTTTGCCTTCACCCTTGGGCGCCCGTATCCTTACGGGCGCCTGAGCCCATTCGGGCGCCTGACTCCATTCGGGCGCCTAGGCCCAATGAAGAACCTTCACTTGCAGACGATTAGTCCTTCGACCTTACAACTAAGGTTAGTCCCAAAAACATGACAAGTAGTAATTACAGCCGTAGCTGTCTTGGTTCTGACTTCGGGTCTCCCAAATGAAACCCTAGGTCGAACCGACGCCTATTGTTCCCTTGACGGGGAACGCGCCCTCACCTACTCCTCTCAGGAGAGTTTACCTTTTGCCAACCGGCTCCTCCGATTGGACATTTGCCCGATCCACCTGACCAGGTCTTCGTGCCCAACTTCCGGTCAGGTCATCGGTGCCCAACCCCTTGCCAGGACTTCGTGCCCAGTCCTCGACCAGGACTTCTTTGCCCGACTTCCGGTCAGGTCTTCTTGCCCAGTCCTTGACCAGGACTTCTTTGCCCAACCCTTTGCCAGGACTTCTTGCCTAGTGTACCTAGGGCTTCTTCCTGCACAGTTAGTAAGCACATTAGAACACAATAACATCTTAACTCTTAAACCCTTTGCCATTATCAAAACCCAAGTTCGACTTAGGTGCTGCCTGCACCAACAATAACATGATCTTCTGTTGGGACCTTAGCATTTAGCTAGAGGGGGGTGAATAGCTACTTTTCGATTTTGTCAACAAGAATGTTAGCTAAAGCACAAGAACAAAATCAAAAGATAAAAGAAACAATGATAACTCCCTGATTTACTTGGTATCCACTTCCGAGAGGTGACTAATCCAAGGATCCACATCACGCAAACCAGCTTCACTATGATCTTCTTCTTGAAGGTGGAGAAACCTTCACAAGATGTTCTCTTCCTCTCTTACAAGATAGAAATTAGAGTATGAGGAAGAGAATACGCAATGAAGACTTTGAGCACTTTATATAGGATCTTACACTTAAGAACCATTACCCTATTCTACCCCAAAGCCTTCCCTTAAATAGGGGAGAGAGATGTTCCTTAAACAACCCAAAACCCCGACACCAGTCAACTACCCTAAGGAGCAGTCGACTGATGCCCAGCCAATGGCTAGCCTAACGGCTATATTTTCGAACAGACCAGTCGACTGATCTTTCTGTGAGTTTTTGATTTCCGCTAGCAGTTGGCTGGCTTCCCTCGCAGTTGACTACCCAGCTTATATTTTCACTCAAACTCACTTCGAAGTTCATCCTTCGCGTATGCCTCGAAATCCACTCCCTTGGCTTGCCCCTTGAAGTCCTCTTCCTTCGGCTTTCGTCCCTCGGATGCGCACACAAGCCCACGACTTACCTCCATGCCATCCTTCGCGTATGCCCTTGAAGTCTACTTCCCCAACTTGCCCTTGAAGTCTTCTTCCTTTGGCTCTCATCCCTCGAATGCGTACTTCATGTGTGATTGACCAAGTCCTGCATGACTCAAATACACATATTAAACCAATATGACATCCTAACTTAATCATATTGACACACACATCAAAACCCGTGATCCACTCGATAATACTTGGGTCAATTGCCCCAACAATCCCCCCTTTTTGATGTGTGACATTATGTTTAAGTTAGGTATAATATCAATTGAAAATTAAAGACATAGTAAATTAAGAAGCATAAACATGCATCCTCCCCCTTAACCTATGCCTCCACTCATACTTTTCAATTTTTAGCATAACCATAAGTTAAGTTACAAACCTAACTTAAACCTCCTAATTCTCCCCCTTTGACACTATCAAAAGAATTGCTCCAAGCAATATGAACCCTTAGTATCAATTAGGGATACCTTTCTTTTTCTGAAAATCCCAGAAATCAGAAAACATAAGCACCAGTCGACTGCGTCAGTTACTAGTCAACTGGTACCTTCGAATTGCAAACCCACAGAAAGTTCAGTCGACTGCTCCCAAGGGGCAGTCGACTGATACATATCAGTCTGAAACTTCTGCTTCTGAGCCGAAATTCAAAAATCCATAAAAAATTCCATAAAATTCAAAAAATCATGAAATTTTACAAACATGTTTCTTATGATGTATTCTATCAAAGAAAAATATATTTCCATGAAAAATCTAAACATGTTTGACTTTTTGACTAAATCTCAAATTCTTTGAAAACATCCATCTTTGTATCAAACTTACACCCTAGTTTTGAAATCATGTGTTTTGCAAACTTATGTCATAGCAAATAAAACACAGAAATGTTATTAAATTATTTGAAATGTCCAACTATGATCTATGGGCAAGATGTCCATTAATTAAACATTTGCTTTGCCCATAATTGGTCTATTTTCAATAATGTGATACATCCAATAACCCAACAATATACCACAAGCATAAGTGAGTTATTTGTATCATCCTAACATCTCATGCACTACCTTATTATTGCATTACCCAAGGCCAAATTTATACTTCTACAAAACACATACCAAGTCCGCTTCTAAGAGATGTGAACTCTGCTTCGGGTAGAGGCTTGGTAAATATGTCGGCAAAGTTGGACTTAATTCAACATAATGTAATTCAATGTTACCCCTTGCCACATGATCCCTAATGAAGTGATGCTTCACTTCAATGTGTTTTGTCCTAGAGTGATGCACCGGATTTTTGGTCAAATTAATAGTGCTCACATTATCATATAAGACTTTGACCTTGGAGTAATGTAGCTCATAATCATCTAAGGTATGCATGATCCAAAGTAATTGAGCTACACAATCACCCATTGCCACATATTCGGCCTTGGTTGTTGATAAGGCAACACATGGTTATTTTCTACAACTCCAACTAACTAGGGATGATCCAAGAAATTGACACCCACCACTAGTACTCTTTCTATCCAATTTGCAACCCGGATAATTGGAGTTGGTGTACCCAAATAAATTAATGTTTAGAGTTCTAGGGTACCAAAGACCGACATTAAGAGTGCCCTTAATATACCATAAAATCCTTTTTACCACTACTAAGTGAGACTCTTTGGCACAAGATTGATATCTTGCACATATACCTACCGCAAATAATATATCCGGTCTATTAACGGTGAGGTACAACAAACTACCAATCATGCTCCTATATTGTTTTGGATCAACTACTTTCCCCTCATGATCATTGTCCATTTTGACATTTGTTTCAATGGGAGTAGATGGTACTTTAGCATTTTCTAATCCAAATTTCTTAATAATTTTCCTAGCATACTTTGTTTGATAAACATGAGTTCCTTCATTTGTTTGTTTGACTTGTAATCCTAAAAAGAAGGTCAACTCCCCAACAAGACTCATTTCAAACTCATTTTCCATATGTTTGATAAATTCATGAAGAAACTCATTATTTGTTGACCCAAAAATGATGTCATCAATATAAACTTGGGCCACAAAAATGTCCTTATCCTTAGATTTTAGAAATAGAGTTGGATCAATTATTCCCCTTCTAAAACCCTTGGAAACTAGGAAAGATGAGAGTCTTTCATACCAAGCCCGGGGAGCTTGTTTTAACCCATATAAGGCTTTCTTCAATTTATAAACATGATTAGGGTAGTCTATGTTTTCAAAATAGGGTGGTTGTTCTACATACACTTCCTCTTTAATAAACCAGTTAAGAAATGCCGATTTCACATCCATTTGATGAAGTTTAAAACCCATGCGGGCGGCATATCCTAACAAAATCCGGATGGACTCCAATCTAGCTACGGGAGCATAAGTTTCATCATAGTCAAGTCCCTCAACTTGATTGAAACCCCTAGCTACCAACCTAGCCTTGTTCCTAGTAACTTTCCCTTGATCATCCAATTTGTTCCTAAAGACCCATCATGTTGTGACAATTGTACTATCATTTGGCCTTGGAACTAATTCTCATACTTCACTTCTTTCAAATTGGTTTAACTCTTCTTGCATTGCTAGAATTCAATCCGCATCAACTAAGGCTTTATCAATTGACTTTGGCTCAAGTTATGATATTAAAGCAATTTGACTAGCATGTTCTCTAAAATAGGATCTAGTCCTTACTCCTTGTTCAACATCTCCAACTACTTGGTTGATAGGATGATCTTAATGGTGCCTTAAGGTCCTAGAGATTGTGGGCTCATCTACTTCATGATCATTATTGCCTTTTTCATCATCCGATTCATTTCTTCCTCCCCCTTGATCAATACCCCCTAAATGTAAGTCTTGGATTACTTGAGTAAGGTTTTGATTTACTCCTATATCCTTGTCAATGGAGGATTTCCTAGGGTAAGTGCTAGTAGACTCATCAAAATCTACATTGGATGATTCCTCAATCAATTTAGTCCTCTTGTTATATACTCTATACCCTCTACTAGTAGATGAGTACCCAATTAGAATCCCTTCATCCGCCTTAGACTCAAATTTCCTTAAGTCATCCTTAGTATTTAAAATACAGATCTTCCACCCAAACACTCTAAAATAGTGAATTTGAGAAACTTTTCCATTCCAAAATTTAAAAGGTGTTTTTCCAAAAAATCTATGAATTAAAACTCAGTTTTGGATGTAACAAGCGGTATTTACCGCTTCCGCCCAAAAATAGCTAGGTAAAGAATAAGCATTAAGCATAGTCCTAGCCACTTCTTGCAAAGCTCGATTCTTTCTTTCTACAACCCCATTTTGTTGTAGTGTTCTTGGACATGAAAATTCATATTTGTACCCATTTTCTAGACGAAAGCTAGAGATGTTTGAATTTTCAAACTCTCCACCATGATCACTCCTAATTCGGTTGATTTTGAGATGTTTTTCATTTTCAACCCTTTTACTAAATCCTATGAATATTTCTAGAGTTTCATCCTTATGTCTCATGAAATAGACCCAAGTGTATCTAGAAAAATCATCGATAATTACTAAGCAATATTTATTTCCTACTAATGAAGGAGTACTATGACAATCAAATAAATCTAAATGCAACAATTCTAATAGTAGAGAAGTGCCAGTTAGAGTTTTACCTTTGTGTGATGACTTAGATTGCTTACCCTCTTGACATGCATCACACATCTTATTTTTGGCATATTTGATCTTCGGGAGTCCTTTCATCAACTCCATCTTGGCCACTCTTGCTATGTTCTTCATGTTGATATGTCTGAGTCTTCTATGCCATAGCCATCCTTATTCTTCTTTTGATAGGATACACTTAGTAGAAATGTTAGAAGCATAGGAGAGATCAATATAATAAATATTTGTTTTCCTATACCCTTCCAACATAGCATTTTTCGAGCCATTATGTTTAACCAAGCACTTATTTGCATGAAATTCAACCTTATATCCAGCATCACATAATTGACTAACACTAAGCAAATTAAATTCCAAGTCTTTAATTAGAAGCACTTTATGAATGATAATTGTAGGTAATACCTCAATTGTGCCTCTACCTATAATCTTGAGCTTCCCACTATTTCAAAAGACACTGTTCCTTCCTTTATGTAACTAATTGTGGAGAACTTGCTCACATCACCGATCATGTGTCTTGAGCAACCGCTATCTACAATCGGCATGTTTGAATCCTTCTTTTCTTCTTCCTAAACAACACGAAAAACATAATCTTTTGGTACTCATACACTTGATCCACAAACATCATTCAAATACTTCTTAGGAACCCCTGCTTGCTTTACATTTCCTTTAATGGTTTGCTTTCTAGATGCACCCTTTCTTCCCATAAGAGAAATAAAAGCAACTTCTTTGGTCTTAGGTCTATATCCTATTCCGGCCTCGTTGTAAATGGCTCTTTGACTACTAAGAATCATATAAAGGTTCCTTGAGCCAATTTGAAATTTACTAAGGGATTTGGTGAGACTCTCTACCTTTTCCCTTAATTCCTTATTTTCTTCTTCTAAAGATGACTCATTTAAACTAGAAGAAGAATCATACATATTATCCTTTATTGTCATAGATTCTAATTTTTCTTTTAACATGCAAATCTCATTTTTCAAATACTTAATTTTCTTTTTAGCATTAACCAAATCATCATTAGTGCTAGAAATAATCTTCACAAGTGTAGTAGGGGTAGTTTGTATACCTCACTTACCGAGACGTCCGAATCCTAAGATTGACCTCCCCCTTCACTTGAGCTCCCTTCTTCATCTTTACTTGAGCTCTTCTCATCTTCGGATGATGTGCATGCTATGTTGTCAATTCTCATTAGAGCAAAATGGGACACATGGTGCTCTTCTTCTTCCGATGATGAAGGATCATCCCATGTCGCTTTTAGATTTTAAGCCTTTTTTGCCTTTTTCTTTTGTTTTCTTCTTTTCATCCTTCTTCATTTCCTCCTTCTTCTTTTCTTCCTTCTTCTTCAAGAGCGGACACTCTTCCCTCATGCGTCCTTCTTCATGGCAATTATAGCATATGATCTTTCTTGTCCTATTCTTACTTTTCGAATCTTTCCTATCGCGAAATTTGTTAGAAGAAAAACTTTTAAATACTTTCCTCATCTTCCTTACCATATACGTCTCTTGATCACTATCCATTGAGGTGCTTGATTCTTCCGAATCGGATGATGAGTAAGAAACCTTCTTCTTGCCCTTCTTCTTTTTCCTTTCTTTTTCTACAACAAGAGCTATACCCTTTTCTTTAGCAGATACATTAGCTTGCTCATGAAGTTCAAATTCACAAAACAAATCATCAAGATTAACCAAAGAAAAATCCCTAGAAACTATATAAGTATCAACCATTGATGCCTATAGAGTGGTTCTAGGGAAGGATTAAAGCACATACCTTACTAGATCCCTATTCTCCATTTTCTCACCTATTACATAAAGTTCATTGATGATTTCTTTAACTCCGCCGTGCAATTGACTCACGGTTTCGTTTGTCTTCATGGTGAGGGATTGAAGTTGCGCCACCAAAAGACCCTTCTTGGCTCTTCTTGATTCATTTGATCCCTCATTTAGCTCAATGAGCTTTTCCTAAATCTCTTTTGCGGTCTTGAATGAGCCTAGTTTGTTCAATTGCTCCTTTGAAAGACCACATTGTAGAGTTGTTGTGGCCTTTGCATTTGCTTGCACCTTCTTCATAACTTCTTTTGACCAATTCTTGATAGGAAGAGGTTCTCCCCTCTCATCCCTTGGCATCTCAAAGTCATCTACAACACTAAACCAATTCTTAATATCATTCATTAAATAGTATTCCATTCTACTTTTCCAATATGCAAAGTCGTTGCCATCGAAGAATGGTGGTCGTGCGGTGCTATATGCCTCTTGGAACGCCATCTTGATGTTTCGGTTGATGGTGAGTTGTTCTGAAACGAGCCGGGCTCTGATACCACTTATTGGGACCTTGGCGTTTAGCTAGAGGGGGTGAATAGCTACTTTTTGATTTTGTCTACAAGAATGTTAGCTAAAGCACAAGAACAAAATCANCTTGCTCCTACTCCATGACGTGCCCTTGAGGTGGACGATCCCTTGATCCTTCGGTGGATCACGCCCTGGCAATCTCCGGCTAAGTCTTTCTCTTTCTCGGTGGAGAACAACCTCTCACAAGATGTTCTCTTCCTCTCTTACAAGATAGAAGTTAGAGTATGAGGAAGAGAGTAAGCAATGGAGACTTTGAGCACTTAGAATAGGATCTTACACTTAAGAACTGCAATCCTATTCTGCTCCAAAGTCTCCCTTTAAATAGAGGAGAGAACTGTTCCTAAAACAGTTCAGTCCTGACGCTAGTCGACTGCCCTAAGGGAAGTCGATTGCTCCCCAGCCAGTGGCTAGCAAACGGCTAGCCCAATGGCTATATTTTTGAACTGATCAATCAACTAGTCCTGGACCAGTCGACTGATCTTTCTGTGAGTTATGGCAGTCGATTGCCCCTCCTGCAGTCGACTGCTCAGCTTACATTTTCACTCAAACTCACACCGAAGACACCCTTCGCGTATGCCTTGAAGTCCACTCCCTTGGCTTGCCACTTGAAGTTTTCTTCCTTGGCTTTCGTCCCTCGGATGCGCACACAAGCCCACGGCTTGCCTCCATGTCATCCTTCATGTATGCCCTTGAAGTCTACTTCCCCGGCTTTCCCTTGGAGTCCTCTTCCTTCGGCTCTCGTTCCTCGGGTGCGTACTTCATGTGTGATTCACCAAGTCCTGCATGACTAAACACACATATGAAACCAACACGACAACCTAACTTAATCATATTGACACACACACATCAAAACCTATGATCCACTTGATATACTTGGGTCGATTGGCCCAACAAGGTTCACCGAGTCTGAACGACTCTCTCTCTCTCACTCTGACTCCCGAGACTCCCTCGGGAAGGTAGACTCTCGAGACCACCTCGGGCATGCTTACTCTTGAGATCGCCCCAGGAAGGCATATGCCCAAGATCACCTCAGGAAGACAGACGTCTGGGACTCTCCCAGGCCAAAGGACTCCGAGATCACCTCGGGGTAGCGGAGCCCAAGGATCAACCAATCTGGTAGCCCGACCTCAAGTAACCGTTCCCTTTTTTGTGGATTGCAGATAATTACCACCCATAATTATAAGATAATCATGACCCATAATATATGACCATCAAAGTCTTAATTATCGCAACGACCTAGATTTAATTGCTGCAAGGACTGTTACAAGAATTATCTAGTAACCGACAATTGAGAGGACGTGGAGAAGAACGTGGGGACACATGTGACTGCCGCCTCAGGTATAAAAGGTACTCCAACCCCCAGGTAAAGGGGTTACATTCATCTTACTGAGACTTCTCCTTAGTTCTTTCCCTCTCGGAGACTATCTTATTACTTGAGCATCAGAGTGGGCTCCATCGGACAATCTCCAGTGTGTTCCTATTAACGCTCGTGTTAATCTCGCAGGATAGGAACTCTCCCCCTCTCGTCATCATCCTCGTGAGCTGAACTTTAATGACTGACCGTTTGCGTTGATTTCCTTCCGGAACAGATTCATAAAAATCATAAGTGGTAACAGACAATCTCGATCGCTTTTGATTTTTTATTATTTTCCAATGGAAAACTGCATTATTTTCAAATAGAAAATTGAACAACAAAAGATTTCCCAAACAGAATATAGTCGTTCTAGGCTACACGACCGCGTTAATTTCTGAAAGCACGACACAGCCCGGCCGTGTCCACCTTAATGTAGTCGTTCTAGGCTACGACGGTAAGGATGAAGTATGTGCATCCGAGTCATGCTTTCACCCTGTGGTTATTGGCACACCGTAGGCTACGTACTTGTGATCGTCTTACATTTTTGGGGGAGGAGGAGCCTGGTACGTGTTCCATCTGTGGTGAGGAACTTGAGACTCGGGAGCATATTTTTTAGTAGGAGCCCTAGAGCCAATTATGTGATGATTGACTAGGGACTTTTGTATCATATTCTATCATTAATAAAGATATGTTTGGTTATTATACTTACTTTATTATTTGTGCCAAATAACTAAGTATAATAATGTCCGTGGGTAGTAGGTTCTTATCTATATCATATCGATTAGTTGAATCGATAGTGAGATGATGTAGAGAACACTACACTAAACTATTCCTAGTCAAGCATTAATATTCAAGGACAATATTAATGCATGAAGACTAGCATGTAGGTCAATTGATGACTTGAGCTCACAAGTCATGGATATGTAATATCAAGTTGACACATGAGTATACATTAGAGAATGTGTACTGAATTGACCCGCCATGAGAAGTTTCATAGATTGTCATATGAGTGTCATAAACATTCTCATGTGACTATTAGTATGAATAGTCCTTAGACCTGAAGTCTCCACGGTTCCCTACATAAGGAGTTATGTATTTTGGTATCGTCAAACGTCACCCGTAACAGGGTGGAAAATAAAGGCGATAACTGGGTATATAATGAATTATGCGGAGGGATGTGAATGATGTAGATGGGATCTATCCCTCCCATATGACGGGAGTGATATCTGTGGGTCCCTTGATCGAGTAGGACTACTAAAACGCATAGTCATGCTCAAATGAGTCAATATGAGATATTGAGCTCATTTTTTTGACTGAGTCTACTCGGGGATCAAGAAACACAAAGATTGATCAAGGATGACATGGTCTATGCCTCATTGGTCAATCTAGATATCAAGGATAGAAAGACAAGATCATACATTATCATAGTCACGGAGGATTAGTCGGATCTCGACTTTTCTTGTTACTTGGGTAGCAATGATGCATTGCTAGATGCCGCTCATTGCTTATGTGTCTAAAGCATTTAGGCGCATTGCCAACGTCACGAGAACCTATTGGGTCACACACTAAGGACATGATGCTTCGGGAGTTCGGGAGCTCGGGTTAGGAGATCGGGAGACTTGGTCGGGAGCTTGGTAGACTAGGTCGGGAGCTCAAGTTGGGAACTCAGGAGGCTAGGTTGGGAGCTCGGCAGACTGGGTCGGGAGTTCGGCGACTTGCTCGGCAGACTTGGTCGGGAGCTCAGGGATTTGCTCGGGAGACATGGTCGGGTGACCTAGTCGGAAGCTCGAGAGGCCCGGTCGGAATTGCAGGAGAAATTCATTAAAGTGTTTAATGAAGGAAAGAGAAAAGTCTCTTCATTGGATGAAGAGAAGGTGAAGAGTCACATGAAAAGATGTGCTCTTTATTATTGACTTTAATAAAGGGAAGCCAAAGAGACAAAGGACTCTTCATATTCATGGGATGAGTATAAAAGAGGGTCTAGTCATTTTGAATGACAAGAGAGAGCTTTCCCTTCCTCTCTTCTTCCTCTCTTCTTCCTCTTCTCCCTCTTGGCCGAAACCCTTTTGGGTTCTTGGTTGTCTTATGAACTACCTCAAGTTGCTAGCACAACTAAGGTAGTTCTTCCCGAAGTTGAGAGATCGTGTCCGTGTTGATACGAATAGAGGCACGAACACTTGAACTTGCAAGAGATCCGGCACATCTTGGACGAGCAGGATAAGCGAAAGGGCACGCTCCAAAGGTATACACTGTAGATAGATCTATTAGATAGATGAACTTCGTACGAGTTTTTCTTTCGCATGGATCGCTCGAGGGATCTTATTTCCGCTGCGTTGTGTTTTGGTGCTGGGAGATCCCAACAATATTTTTTTCAGATGTCCGACTGTGCAACAGCTATGGGGGCGTATCCGTACTTGGCTTCAGATGGCACTAGACATGAGTACCTACGGAGGATGTTCAGGGTTTACACCAGACAGTACCGAGGTAGAGGTTCACTGGCACAGGCACGGCATGTAGCTCTAGCAGCGATGGTTCACCATGTTTAGCAAGCGCGAAACCACTGTAGATTTGAGGAGGACGACTGGATCCAGAGGCAATTTTTAGGAAGGTTCAGATAACTGTGTATAAGTCATTTGAGGCGTAGCTGTAAACTGTGAGGTGTGGGGTAGGCTGCTAAGTCTTAGGCAGAGTGGATGTTGTATCTTTGTGTGGGTATGAGGGTGCTGGTATGAGACAATGGGTATCAGATGGGTAGGGTGGGGAGGGGTAGCTGCTGATGTAAAAAAAATTAAAAAAAAAACGTGACCTGGTCAACAATGGATAGTGGCGCTAAGGCTTATCCATTGCTGGCTGGGTTTGCCTGGTTTGGTTTCCTGTGAGATGAGGATTTCATGGACCTGATCAGGCCAGCTGCATTGGTTTTGATCAGGTTCTGCTGGACCTGATCAGGCCAGCTGCATCGATTTTGATCAGGTTCTGCTGGACCTTATTAGACCAGCTGCATTGGTTTTGATCAGGTTCTGTTGTGGATATGCTGCATTTTATGTGGTTGGATGTATTTGGACTGTTTTGACTGTATTTTGACTGTTCAATGGTGAATAGATCAATCAAGATTGATCTATCTAGTCCGTAGCAAACGGCTACGGTAAAGACAAACCAAATTTGTTGATGGCTGAGGTTTTGCAAAAAGCCTACAAGGGTACATAGATCCACCATAGATCTATCTATCCGTAGGACCAGCTAGGGTAAAGACAAACCAAATCCGTTATGGCTGAGGTTTTGCCAAAAAGCCTACAAGGGTGCATAGATCCACCATAGATTATATAGTCCGTAGGACCGGCTACGTTAAAGACACACCAAATTCGTTGATGGCTGAGGTTTTGCCAAAAAGACTTTTTGGATGAGTAGGTCCACCATAACCTACCTAGTGTTAGTGATATGAGAGAAGTGTCCTAAGGCAATCGCCTTATAATTGTAATCATTTATTTTAATAAATGAATATTCACTATTTGAGTATACATGTTTGTGTATTTGATTGAGATCTTAAACTCATTTACTGAATGTCTGCAATACAATTCACAGCATGAGAGAATTTGTGATGAATTCACAACTAGTGATTATCTCTACATGTACAATTTTGAAGTATTGAAATTGTCCCTAGTCGATGAATTGATAAATACGGACACTATCAATTCTGTTGAGACTAGCATGGGTTATTCTCTAATCAGCTGATTCTCACTGGCTGGTGACATTGAGATGTCCGGAGATAAACATGAATGCTAGTTAAGGGAACTAGTTCATTGGAGTGATTGGCTGTAAAACTTCATATGGTAGTCTACATATAGATATGTCAGTGAAGTTCTTATTGTAGCTTAAGTGCGATGTTCCTTTGACTTGCGGTGTTCAAGTCATCTTGGTCATGGAGACTTATACTTTGACATCTTAAGCAAGCATCTCCAAGGAGGTGTGGACCCAGGATGATTGGGTATAAGCCGAAGTGCCCGAAGATGTTTGAACAGTCTACAAAGGATTCACCACTCCTTGCGAGGAGATGTATACCCGAGGCCTATCGTCGGATTGTTACTCGAAGCCTCTGGCCAAAGCATGACATGTTCAGAGTATGAATCTCTTAAATACATGAGAGTAATTAGAATCCGTAGGACGAGAAAACGTTACCTGGGCTTGTTGGGACCGGGTGCATGCCGACGCGGACACGTATTGTAATTATTACATAATTACATGCAGCGGAATCAAAAGCATGAATAATTTCCTAAATTATTCTAACACATATCCTAAGCATGCAATGTGTTCACATAATCGTAATATAAAATTTTTGCAGAAAAGGAAATTACTCTACGAATTACCTTGCGTAACTTGGAAGAAGGGACGAGATCCAACCGTTAGCGTCCCTTGAAAGCTCCGCCTCTATTCGTATCCACGCCGAGTATCGTCGGGATGACTTCGCTAAGCCACGAGTTTCGTGTTCACGAGAACTACTAGATTCTCCGTGAACACGACGAAAACCGAGAGAGTAATCAAATCGAAAGACTCACCACCAAGGTTGGCGAAGAGGAAGATCGTCGCAAGGAAGAACTTCGTCGCCTTGATGCTTCTCCTTGTGCTCACGGCAAGAAGAAAGAAGGAAGGCCTATGGCCGGCCAAGAGAGAGGGAGAGAAGAAGAGGAGAGAGCCCAAGCAATTCTTGGATGGATCATCTTCCATGGCACCCCATGGGTCCTTTATATACGGAGAGGTTTCTTAATTCCCAAGCAAACCTCTCCTTGATTATGGAATAATTTCTCAATCAATCCATAATCAAGGCTCTCATGATAAAGCTTCTTCTTCTTGATTATGGAATAATTTCTCAATCAATCCATAATCAAGGCTCTCTTTCTTTTGGCATGATTATATAAAATTTATAAAACAAACCAACCATTGGTTCATTATATAAAAATTTATAAAACAAACCAACCATTGGTTCATTATATAAATTTTATTAAACAAACCAACTCATGGTTCAATATATAAAAAAAATTATATAAAATTTATATAACCTTTTATAAAATAAACCAACCTTTGGTCTATTTTATAAAACAAACCAAAATAGCCTTATCCTCTTATGGTGGTGGCCGGCCATGACAAGAAGAGAGGAGGCCCCCTTCCTTGGCCGGCCCATCTAACCCCAATTGGATCAAATCCCTTAATGAATTAAACTTATTTAATTCACCCATTAAGTCTTTAAAAGACTTAGCTATTCTATGCTTCCGATGCGTCTGAAATAAATTCAGTTTTGACTATTGTTTGGACTTACCAAAAATAGTCTATCTCGATTGGAGAATCCAATTCTCAACTCGTTTTAAATCCTTCGAATTACTCGTTATGCGTGTGACCAAATAGGCTTTCAATTTATGTTGGTCGTCCATAATTAACTAATTAATTATAGAACGATCATGAGTGATACCTAGTAGTACATCATGATCCCCAATTAATTGAAAGATCAACGGTTGACCTCAGAAATGATTCTGAAACCCTTCAGCAGCTATAATGAATCGTGCCCCATTCCCTTCACCATCTTATACCCACTTGGTTCAGGACATAGTCTATGTGTGTCAGTCCCCACTAGGCTGACTACGTCACACCTAGCCCAAGTAACGTTTCCTCGTCCTATGGATTCTAATTACTCTTATGTATTTAAGAGATTCATACTCTGAACATGTCATGCTCTGGCCAGAGGCTTCGAGTAACAATCCGACGATAGGCCTCGGGTATACATCTCCTCGCAAGGAGTGGTGAATCCTTTGTAGGCTGTTCAAACATCTTCGGGCACTTCGGCTTATACCCAATCATCCTGGGTCCACACCTCCTTGGAGATGCTTGCTTAAGATGTCAAAGTATAAGTCTCCATGACCAAGATGACTTGAACACCGCAAGTCAAAGGAACATCGCACTTAAGCTGCAGTAAGAACTTCACTGACATATCTATATGTAGACTACCATATGAAGTTTTACAGCCAGTCACTCCAATGAACTAGTTCCCTTAACTAGCATTCATGTTTATCTCCGGACATCTCAATGTCACCAGCCAGTGAGAATCAGCTGATTAGAGAATAACTCATGCTAGTCTCAACAGAATTGATAGTGTCCGTATTTATCAATTCATCGACTAGGGACAATTTCAATACTTCACAATTGCACATGTAGAGATAATCACTAGTTGTGAATTCATCACAAATTCTCTCATGCTGTGAATTGTATTGCGGACATTCAGTAAATGAGCTTAAGATCTTAATCAAATAATCATGTATACTCAAATAGTGAATATTCATTTATTAAAATAAATGATTACAATCATAAGGCGATTGCCTTAGGACACTTCTCTCATATCACTAACAAACTCCCACTTGGCCTAATGCCAATCGCTACGGTACCCAATACCACAGGCTCTAACATGACCCTCAAACTTACTTTGAGGCAAGGCCTTAGTTAAAGGATCCGCTAAATTCCTTTCAGTGGGAATTTTCTCAATTTGTATATCATTCCTACTTATAATCTCTCTGATCAGATGATAGCGGCGAAGCACATGTTTGGATCGCTGATGAGACCTTGGTTCTTTCGCTTGTGCAATAGCTCCATTGTTGTCGCAGTAAACCGGTATTGCTTCATCAATGGTTGGAACCACACCATGTTCTGAAACAAACTTCTTGATCCAGACTGCTTCCTTTGCTGCTTCCGAAGCTGCAATATATTCCGCTTCTATGGTAGAATCCGCTACGGTGTCTTGCTTGGAACTTTTCCAGCTTACTGCGCCTCCATTCAAAATAAATATGTATCCGGACTGAGATTTGGAGTCATCCTTATCTATCTGGAAATTGGCATCTGTATATCCACGTATTATCATATCACCTTCTCCATATATTAGGAACACATCATTAGTTCTTCTTAAGTACTTGAGGATTGTCTTGACAGTCGCCCAATGATCCATTCCTGGATCAGACTGGTATCTGCTTGTGACGCTCAGAGCATATGATACATCGGGCCTAGTACATAACATAGCATACATGATAGATCCTATCGCGGATGCATAAGGAATCTTATTCATGCAAATCCTCTCATCTTCTATGCGCGGACACATAGACTTTGAAAGGTTGATCCCATGCCTGATGGAAAGGTAACCTTTCTTGGATTCCGACATGCTAAACCTTTCTAGCACTCGGTCTATATATGTAGACTGCGAAAGACCAAGCAACCGTTTTGATCTATCTCTATAGATTCTAATCCCAAGGATATAGGTTGCTTCTCCCAGGCCTTTTATGGAGAAAGTTTTGGACAACCAAATTTTAACTGACTGTAAGACTGATATATCGTTTCCTATAAGTAAAATGTCATCGACATATAACACTAGGAATACGACTGCACTCCCACTAACCTTCTTGTATACACAAGGTTCGTCAGGATTTTGTGAGAAATCAAACTCTTTGATTGTCTCATCAAAACGGATGTTCCAGCTCCTGGATGCTTGCTTTAGTCAATATATGGATCGTCGAAGCTTGCATACTTTGGTTTTATTAACCGATGTGAAACCTTCAGGTTGTATCATGTATACATCCTCAAGCAGGTTTCCATTAAGGAAAGCTGTTTTCACATCCATTTTCCATATCTCATAATCATAATGAGCTGCTATGGCCAGGAGCATCCGAATGGATTTAGACATTGCTACTGGCGAATAGGTTTCGTCATAATCAATTCCTTGTTTCTGACGATATTCTTTTGCCACTAATCTAGCCTTAAAGGTAACAACATTACCTTCCATGTCGGTTTTCTTCTTGAAAAACCACTTGCACCCTATGGGCTTAATCCCTTCAGGCGGGTTAACCAAGTCCCATACTTGATTTTCGTACATGGAATCCATTTTTGACTTCATGGCTTCAAGCCATTTATCCCTTTTTGAATTTATCAGAACTTCTTCATAACTGATAGATTCATTATTGTTAACGAGTAACACGTCGTTCGATTCACTTATGAGAAATCTGTATCTCTCTGGAATATTGCGTATCCTATCAGACCTACGAAGAAGTGGTGTTGTTTTAGGTTCAACTGATAGCTCATCATTATGAGTTATTGGTTGTGGGTCTAGACTAGGTGTCTCTGTAATGCCTATTGGAGTTTCTTGAACTTCTTCAAGTTCAATGCTACTCCCACTGTTTTCTTGTAAAAGAAATTCTTTTTCCAGAAATACAGCATGCCTTGAAACAAACACCTTTTGTTCCAAGGGATGATAGAATTGGTAACCCTTCGTTTCCTTAGGGTATCCAATAAATAGACATTTATCAGACTTAGCATCCAATTTGGCTGATACAATCCGCTTTACATAAGCAGGACAACCTCATATTTTAAGGTGAGTTAAATGAGGTTTCTTACTATTCCACGTCTCATATGGAGTAGTAGAGACTACCTTGGTCGGGACTCTGTTTAGTAAGTAAACAGCTGTCTTAAGCGCATAGCCCCAAAAGGATTTTGGAAGAGTTGCATGATTCATCATATATCTAACCATGTCCATCAAGGTTCGGTTACGCCTCTCAGATACACCATTATGCTGTGGTGTATATGGCGGAGTCCATTGAGACAATATCCCATTGTCCCTAAGATAATCTTGAAACTCTTGACTCAAGTATTCACCACCCCGATCGGATCGAAGTATCTTAATACTTTTGCCAAGCTGTTTCCCTACTTCACTTCTGAACTCTTTGAATTTCTCAAAAGCTTCAGATTTGTGTTTCATTAAGAACACATACCCGAATCGTAAGTGATCATCGATAAAGGTAATGAAGTAGCTATAACCTCCTTGTGCAAGAGTTGACATTGGTCCACATACATCAGTATGTATTAGACCAAGCAATTCTCCCATTGGTTTACCTTTTCCGGAAAATGGTAATTTGGTCATCTTGCCTTTTAAGCATGATTCGCATGTATCAAATGAACCGGGTTCAAATGATTCCAGAATTCCACATCCGTGTAATTTGGTCATGCGTTTCTTACTTACATGGCCAAGACGACAATGCCACGTATAGGAGTCTATTTGATTATCTATTCGAGCACGTTTGTTCCTAACTTCGATATTGAAAATGTCACCGGATAAATCTAACATGTAGATACCATTGTATAAAGTTCCGGTCCAATAAAGAACACCATTAAAAGTTATGTAACAGCAATTGTTACTAAAAGTTAAAGGATAACCCTTTTCATTCAAGCATGAAATAGATACAATGTTCTTTATTAACGAAGGAACACAATAACAATTATCCAATTCTAAGACAAGTCCAGTAGGGAGCTTTAGCAAATATGTTCCGATGGCAACAGCAGTAATCTTTGCTCCATTTCCAACTCGCAAATTTGCTTCTCCCTTGACGAGTCTTCTTCTATTCCTTAGCCCCTGTATGTCATTACATATATGTGAGCTACACCCAGTATCAAGTACCCAGGTGGACGAGGAAATAGAGTGACATTCAATAACGAAGATACCTGAAGAGGATGGGGCATCAGATGCCTTCTTCTTCAAGGACTCAAGATAAACCTTGCAGTTTCTTCGCCAGTGACCCTCCTTGCCGCAGTGATGGCAAGTGCCTTTTGGTGCCTTTTCAGTCTTTTTGGCCTTTTTCTTCTTTCCCTTATTCTGTTCTTTGGGCTTCCTCTTAGAGCCTTTCTTTGAGGAACCAACTAACAGTACCGTCTTCTGATCCTGCTTTACAGAAGGCTCTATAGTCTTCAACAGGTTGAGCAACTCAGGAATGGTAGTCCCCAGCTTATTTATCCGATAGTTCATCACAAATTGTGAGTAACTCTTGGGCAAACAATGCAGAATTAAGTCAACACTTAGTTCGTGATCCATTGTAAATCCAAGTGTGCCTAGTAACTCAATGTACCCCAACATCTTCAACACAAACTGTGAAACAGAAGTGCCTTCCTGCATCTTAGAGGTGAAGAGGAGTCTGGAGACCTTGAACCTTTCGGATCTCGCCTGCTCGTCAAAGAGCTCATGAGGATGGAAGATGATGGTATGAACATCTGTATGCTCATGCTGCTTTTGCAACTCAGGTACCATAGCGGCCAGCATGATGCAACTTGTAAGTTCAGAATCGGCCACATGTTTCTGATAGGCCACTAACTGGTCCGGAGTTGCATCTTCTGGAGGATGGTTGGGAAGTTGTTCTTCAAGGACATAAGTAAGCTTTTCTGCCTTGAGGACTATCCTCAAGTTTCGAAGCCAGTCCATGAAGTTTGGCCCAGTCAGCTTATTGGTGTCCAAAATGGAACACAAATTTAGAGAAGACATGATCAAGTGATTATCCTAGAAATACAAATTGAGCTTATGTGAGAAGAATGATAATGAATGCATCAATATACATTAATTAAATCCTATTTATTTTTCGAATTGACTAACCCTTTTATCAATTTAGGAGATCGTAGGAATATCTTCAAATAGGTTGATATCCAACCATAGATAAGAACAACCATGGCTAGAGTCCATCAAGTTATTTTTAGCTATGAAGGTAGGTAATTATACCGATTACATATTATACATATGTAACTATCACATTATGCTATCAACTAATTGAATGTTTGCATAAATCATTGGGTTGTTAACTCATTAACAAGTATGCAACAATATACATAGCACCCAACTGCACCTCTCTTTACATCGACCTTGGCTGTGGCACAACAAATCGATGCTCCAAGCTTAAGGCTGACCA